>VMDO01002555.1:129921-165513 GCA_007922755.1 Pedetes capensis | reverse complement strand
GTTAATGGACCTGCTGAATATTTTCAGAATGAGGGGCCCATAGGTGGATGTCCCAGAATAGTCTGCTTTTGTTCATTTCCAGGCAGCCATCAATCCTGGACTGGGTTGTGGGGCCCATTAGGAAATGTCCTTTCAAAGTCCTCAGAGACGCATGTGGCTTCTGCATCATGGCGGAATGGCAGGAGCCATTTCCAATCCCCTTTTCCTCTGTATTACCTGCTGCTGATGCCCAAGCTAGCTACCTAACACTAACTGAATGTCACTCCCTCCTCCAGGGCACACAGAAAGTGAGCTCCACCCAAGCAGATGCAGAGCCTTTCCTGTGCATCCTCCTCCCAGCCACCGTCCTGCTCTTCCTGGCCTTCCTGCTGCTTTTCCTCTACCGCCACTGCCAGGCCCCGAGGGCCCAGGGCCAGGTGTTCAGCATCGACCTCCCAGAGCAGCCGCCTGGGGCAGAGGTGACCGACTTCCTGCCCAGCCTCCCATGGAGCAGCGAGCAGAGCTTCCCCTATTCCCCACTGCCCGACAGGGCTGCCTTCTCTGGGTGCCTGCCACCATCCTATGAAGAGGCCACCAGGAACCATCCTGGGCAAGAGGCCCCAGGGACGGTCCCTCAGTATGAGGAAAGGTCACCTTGACTGCACAAGCAAAAGTAAACTTCTCTGGAAACCATTGTAAACGCAGCTCTCAACCTTGAACAGAGTCCCCAGGGAAAGAGGGGGAAAGCCATCGAGACCCAGGAAGCTGCGATTCCTTGGCGGCCTTCCTCAGGCTGAGGGGAAATCTTGGCAAACATGTAGTTAACCAGATTTCAAGTTGCTTATGGAAAAGTTCTCCAAGTTTTTCACATGATGACTGGGCTCCCCTGAGGAAACCCAGAAAGTCTGTACATGTGGTAGAAAAAAAATTCAAATTACCAGTGAGCATAGGAGCCAGCTCGGAAGGTCAAGGAAAAAGAAAAATGCTGGACCAGCCAAAGGTTACCGCTTTTACCCCCAAATAAAATTTCCTTCTTGCGTCATTTTTTTTTCAGGGCCTCATGCTCCACTTCTCTGGGAATGCTTCAAGATGGACAGAGTTCTAGAAGGTGTAAAAGACATCTCTAGAGCTGCAGTGCTCAGTTGTGCTGTAAATGATGATGACATGACTCGGGCATGGTGGCTCAGGCCTATAGTGCCAGCTACTTGAGAGGCTGAGGTAGGAGGATTGCAAGTTCCAGGGCAGAGGTAGACTATGCAACTTAGTGACACTGTCTCAAAATCAAAATTTAGAAAAAAGGAGATGTGCTGGGGGTGTAGCTTAGTAGGAGAAGGTCTGCCTAGCCCATGCAAGGACCGGGGTCCAAGACCCGGTCTCCAGCATGGCACATTCATACACAAACAAAGATGAAATCTGTTTCAATATTAACCATAAAAGTAGGGACAGCTGCAAATATTTTATAAAAAATACAAAGGCCCTCCAAAGTTACTTCCTTTGTAGTACCACTCTTGCATATTTGTCTTGTGATTTGCTTCCTGGAACAGGAGAGGGATATGGCTTTGTCAATTGGAATGTCTCACAGTACAATAGGGTCATCTGACAGCTCTGTGCCAGAAGACATAGTTGCTGCTATGACACATTATTATTTATCATTATCTATCAATCTATCATTATCTATCATTATCACAGCATATAGCAGTATTGTGTAGTGGTTATTGTTGTTAGGTGCCATCGAGTTGGTGTCCGATGCATAGAGACCCTACGTACAAAAGGCGAAATACTATTGTTAGTGCTTCTCTGCTATTCATAGGGTTTTCAATGGCTGATTGATTTTTGGGAGTGCATTGCCAGGTTCTTCTCCCAAGCTTACAGCAACCTGGTGTTCCCAGGTGGTCAGTCTCCCAACCAAGTACTAACCAGGCCTGATTTTGCTTAGCTTCTGAGATCTGATGGGATCAGACACCACAGTGGTATGGCTATAAGCTATTGTATGGTAGCCTTCACCAAATAGTAGTAACAGGTAGAGATTATTTTAATATTGGAAAGTAAAGGTCAAACTTTTGGATCCCATGGTAAAGAGAAACAGATTAGTTTTAATAGGGACCTTATTGTTGTTGTTGTTAGGTGCCATGGAGTCATGGCTGACTCATAGCCATCCTCATAGGGTTTTCAATGGCTGATTGTTTCAGGAATGCTTCAGGAATGGCTTGCCATGTTCTTCTCCCATTTTTGAGGTGCTGGGGATCAAACCAGTGTCCTCAGAGAGTGCAGAGCAGCACTCTACCAACTTAGCTTCAAAACCAGAGTTTAAAGAGGTTAAGGCTTTGTCCAACATTCTAAACCTTGTAAAAGGCAGAGTCTGGCGTCTCTGTCCTGAGCATGAGGCAGGTGGAAAGACAAGAAAATGAAGAGGACATTGGAAGGGAAAAGAGCTCTAACTCCAGGATCTGGTTAAGTTTCACCAACTGAGAGTCGAGAATTTCAACACAACTACCAAGAAAACTGCTGTAAAGACTGCCTGCATAGAGATATTATTTTCAGAAATATTTCAAATGAAAATGTTAAAATAGCAATAAGCCATGCTTAGGGTCAAAATGTATGTGACCTGTGAGTTTAACCTTACTTTCTTCTCTGTAATCCTGTGCTTCTCTGAGAATCTCACAAACAAGATAATAGACCCGTTCACATCTCTCAATAGCACTCTGTTCTTGGTTATGTTGTTGTTGTTAGGTGCCGTCGAGTCCGTATCCGACTCATAGCGACCCTCTGTACAACATGGGAAACACTATCGTCAGTGCTTCTCTGCTGTTCATAGGGTTTTCAATGGCAGATTGATTTTTGGGAGGGGGTTGCCAGGTCCTTCTCCCAAACCTACAGCTTCTGGTGTTCCCAGGCGGTCTCCCATCCAGGTACTAACCAGGCCCAACCCTGCTTAGCTTCCGAGATCTGAGGGGATCGGATGCCACTGGGCTACCGCTGCAGGCTTCTTGGTTATACACCTATTCAATACTCTTCTTTGACCATCTTAGAGTCTCATCTTACTAAAGAGAAGTTCCTTCCATAGGAAGTATACCAAAACATTTTTACTTAATCTTTTAAATCCTCTAAACAATGGAACTTCTTTGTTTGACCTATGTTGGTCTATTTTTGTCTTACTGGCACTTCCTTTTCATTCCTAAACCTTAACAATGTACCTTGTAAAGCCATCTCACAATTTCATTTGCAAAAGAGGTAATTCTTTAAGATACAGAATAGGTAAACTAACTCATTGTTTTTTGAACTTCAGCCATAAAATCATAAATACAGCTACTGTTCAGACATGTAATTGTGACTCTCTTGAGAAGCTTGTATCCATGCCTTGGATGTGTGCTATGATTTCTTAGCCCAGTAACACCCAGCCTATTTATAGGGCACCCATTTCTTAAAGATGAAATCTGACTTTCTTTGCTCCAGGGTTTCTAAGAAAGATAAAAGATATTACATATTTTTAAAGTTTAACAATACCCCCAAAAGAAATAATTTGGGCATTAATATGTTAAGCAACTCTGTCTGGATGATGCTGCATCCATATCTTGGACATGTACCATTCTTCTAGTAAGCATCTCTTTTTTGACATATACTATTCTTCTTCTCTTAAGGGTCTCTGCTTTCTCCCTGAATGCCCATGCTTAAATCTAAAGCATGAACTATCTCTTATCCATAATTAATAAACTCCCTGACTTTGTTTCACTCTGACTCATCTTGAGATTCTTTTCTGCAAGCAAGGGCCCAGCCCCACCTGAGTAGAGGTGCCTAACTGGGCAACTCCTCAGGCCACAGGTGACAGCAGAGCTGTGTCCCCCCACTGTCCGCAGACAAGCAGAAGTGCCTTCCACTGTGCTAGATGTTTTCCCAAGAACATCACACAAGTGGAATTTCAGCCCATGCTGCCGGCATCTCTCAGGCCTCTCAGCAGGGTAAATACAGGTGAGTTTGGTGTTGACAGAAATCTCCCTTGATGATTTACAAATGGGGAGGTAGAAGTGGGAATTACCACTTCAGAGGCATATCAAAATACCCATTGAGGCAGCACAAAGGGGAGGCAGGAAGTAACATGTATAATTCTCATACTTTAATGTTATAATTTTCTGAAAACAACTTTTATTGTTTTTACAACATAAAATGCAAACTACAGAATCCTTTGATGATTTCAAATGATAAAAAAATGAGCAGCTTTTAACTTTTGGATGTGAATGTTTTTATGCTAGATATGCAACATTGCCAACTTATAGGGAAACAACAAACTAAGCAAAAACAAGATACATTTCTTTTTAAATGCAATCTGATAGAAATAATGGTTGTCTTTTTGAGGACTAAAACAAAATATAACCTATTTAGGTGAAAATCAATAAGATTTCTTTTAGAGAAATGGTACTGAATAGTTCTCTAATGTTCTTCAAGGGAAATAAATAAACAAATGGAAATGAGAAGCCCAACACACAATCTTCTTCAGTTTTGTTGTTGTTGTTGTTTTTTATCCTAAGAACCTAGTTCTGTGTGAGAGACTGTTGATTCTTTCTCAGTTGCCATTCTGTATTCTTCCTTGGTATCAGAACCCTGATTTGGTTCTGGGATCCTAAAATTATCTGTTTGAGGCAGGCTGGGTCCTTCCAAATGTCAGGGAGAAACTCATGATAGTTAATCATTATTTCAGTCCCTTCACCCTGGGACTAATGTGGTCTGGGGACTCAGAGGGAGATCTACAAGGAAGGAGGGACCTTTTTGTAGAAAAGTTTGCCTTACCATTAAAAATAAACACATGGAAAGAGGTACTCTTACTCTTTGCCAGATGTTATATGTCTACATGTGATGTCTGGGGCAGCGACACGCATCTTGAAACCAGGAAGCAAGGCATTCTTCATGACTGATGATGAGAATAGCATAGAAAAATAGAAAGCGTGCATTGATGACATTGTAGAGCAGCTGCATTAACCATGCAACTGCCTATATTTTAATGACAGGATATCTTTCATACTGTTTTAAGTCCTTTAGGCTACACTTGCCACGCAGAGAAAAAAACCATCCCAATAGCTACAGTTTCAAAGACTATTAAGGACAACCATTGCTATACTTTTAAAAGTTCTGAGAAGACTTATTTCTAAAAAGTATCAATTCTAGGACTCATTTGGAATGTTATTGTGATCTGGGGAAGTAAGCACTTTATGGAACCCACCAGAAACAATGAAGCCAGATAAGTTATAAACCCAGAGTTAACAACTATAGCCCAAAGGCCAAATCCCACTTTCTACCTGTTTTTATATATCCGGGGAGACACGAACAATTTCCACATTTTTAAATAGTTAAAATGAATAAAAATATTTTTGACACATGAGAAGCGTATGAATTCCAATCGCAGGGTCTAGAAGTTTCATTAGAACACAACCACATCCATTTGCCTACTGTTGCTTCTACTCTTCAAAGGAATAGCTGCATCAAAGACTATATACGAACTTTAAAGCCTAAAATATATACCATCTATGATTTCACAGAAAACACTTGTTGGACTTTGTAATAGACCTAATTGCATAGCAAAATTACTTGGGGAACTTTAAAAAATACTGTTTCAGCTGGGCACCATGGCACGTGCCTGTAATTCTAGCAACTCAGAAGGCTGAGGCAGGAGGATTGCAAGTTTGAGGCCAGAGACAGCCTGAGCAACTTAGTGAGACCCTGTTTCAAAATAAAAAACAAAAAAGGGACTGGTAGTGTTGCTCAGAGGTAGAGCAGTTGCCTAGCATGCATGAGACCCTGGAGTTCAACCCCCTAATACTGAAGAAGGAGGGAAGGAGGGAAGGAGGGAAGGAAGGAAGGAAGGAAGCAATGAAGGAAGGAAGGAAGGTAGGTAGGTAGGAAGGGTGAGGGAGAGAGAGAATGTGTGCACCAGGACCTGCCCAGATCAATTAAGGAGAAACAGAGCTGGTGATTCTCATATGAAATCAAAGTTGAAAGGTATTAGTCTAGGTAATGTGGATGGGCCCCAAAATGCAGGCGAGTTTCAGTGTGGACAGATGGAAGGTAACAGGTTTAGAGAAAGCTACACCTATCAAAACAGATTTGAGCCATCACTTATTACCCAATGTTCTCTGTAAACTGTTTCCTGATGCCATCAGCCTAATGTGCAGCTGCAGCTGACTCAATTCACGAAGCGAAATTTGCAAGTGGAACATGGAACAAGTGTACACAGTACATCCTTGTTTAAATGTTGACACAACTAGCAAACACCTGGTAGTACTGGTTGATAGTACTCCAAGAAAGACAGTGGAGTTGAAGAAAGCCCACAAATAGAAGAATTACATTGGTAATAGCTAAGAAGTATTTTGGAAAGAAATAAGCCTAGCCAGAAAGTATTAAGAATAGGAGAGAATATAATCAAACTAATAAATCAATAAGTAGAATTTAGTGAAAATTCTACAGTGAAACAGAAAATATCTTCAATAACTTTAGGAAAAGGAAAAGAAGTCTGCCTTCTGCCCCAATGTAGAGTGGAGAAGTGGTCCTAACAATAATAAAAAGCTGAGCAAACTGAAAAGTCAACAATTCCTCTTAGATCTATTGTGGCAGTGAGGCCACAGGGCAAGTTGTTGCCCCTAAACTTGGCGAGGCAGACAGGTGGATACAGAGAAACATACCTGAGCAGAAACCCAGAAGTTGAAACATCCAGGAAATAGTGCTGAGCAGAAATACCTGAACTGTACTTGATGAGTTGCCGAAGGCTCTGAGCCAGCAAGTCTGAGAGTTAAAAATCCAGGGTGGGGGAATTAATGGAGATCCCCACACTTACCTCCAGCCTAACTCCATCCTCGAAATAAGACCAGGCTGGCTTCAAACTTGCAATCCTCGTGCCTCTGCCTCCGGAGTGCTGGGCTTATAGGCATGCACCCCACACCTGGCCACAATCTATTCTTAATAAGGCCTGCCCTCAGGAGAAACAATTTAACCAGAGTCCACCATGTGGAGCTGAATCAGAGCCTGATGACCTGGAGGGGGGGAATTTCCAACGTCAGCTTTCTCTAGCCTTACATAGGGCAAGGGCAACACTCAAGCCCAGACTTTCATCACCGTGACATCCCATCACACCTAGCAGGGAGAAGAAACCTAAGAAACACTTGTCAAATTCACAGCCCAGCCACTCAAGCTCACTAAAAGGCTGAGCACTAATTATAGAACTGTAGAACACTCCCTCTTCCCCAGACACCCCACCACCACATAACTAAAGCCCTATTTACCAGAGTTCTTACCAAGAACATCACACCTACCTTTCAACCAACAATTATAAGGCATACTAAGTAGCAAAAGACAAACAACAACAAAAATACATTTTGAAGAGACAGAATGAGAATCAGAACCAGACTCAGAGACAGCAGGGATGTTGGAATCATCAGACCAGAAATACAGAACAACTACGATTAAGATGTTAAGACCCCTAATGGAAAAGTAGACATCACTGAGAACAGAATTCTATCGAACATTTACGGAAGAAATGATACCAATTCTCTACAGTTGCTTCCAGAATACAGATGCAGAGGAAATACTTCCTAACTCCTTCTCTGAGGCCAGCATTACTTTGATACCCAAACTATACAAAGGCATTACCTTATGCATATAGATGCACACACACATGTATGTGCAGACACATATGTTGGTCAGACTTTCATTGAACCTGTGAGAAATAACTTAAGGGAGGAAATATTTGTTTTGGCTCATGATTTCAGAGGTTTCAGTCCATGCCTGGCCAGCACTATTGTTTCTGGGCAGTAGTGAGGCAGAATATCATGATGGAAGGGCCTGCAGGAGCTGAATTGGTCACCTCATGGCAGCCAGGAAGTAGAAAGAGGCTGATAGGAACGTGCCAGGGCAAGGCATAGCACCCCAGGACATGCATCCAGTGACAAACTTCCTCCAGCTAGGTTCCACTTCCTAAAGTTTCCAGCACCTCCCAAAAGAGTACCACCAGAGAGGGACAAAGCCTTCAACAAATGAGCCTGTGTGGGACATTTCACATTCAAACCATAACAACATATTTGGCATCCATTCATTATCCATATATATGTACACACAGATTTTTTTAAAAGCAATATTAAGTATACCTTTAAAGATTAAGTGTGTATCAAGAGCTAAATTTCTTCTAAAATTACGTCTAGATAATCCACATACAGTTTTTTGGGTTTTTTGGTGCTGGGGATCAAAACAAGGGCCTCAGTGCATGCTAAGCAAGCACTGTACCAACTGAGCAAAACCTCCAGCCCCAGTATTTATTTTTTATTCCTCTGATATTGGAATACGTTATCATAAGCATCAAAAACCCCAACCTCTTCAGGGTCCTCAATGCCATGCAAGTTTTTGGAATAAAGAAAGTTAAAATATTATCCTTTGTTCTCTAAATTCTCAAAGTTCTCAGACAATGTACATTGTTGAATGTTTTCTTTTTTCTTTTGTTTTCTTTTCTTCCTTCCTTCCTTCTTTCCTTTTTTTCTTATTTTTTATTTTTTGAGACAAAGTCTTGGTATGTTGCTCAGGTTGGCCTGGAACTCACGTCAATCCTTCTGCCTCTGCCTTCCAAGTGCGTGATTAAAAGCATTTGCCACCACACCCAGCAAGTTGAGTATTTTTGTTGTTGTTGTTGTTAGTTGCCCGCAAGTCGGTATCTGACTCATAGCGACCCTCATAGGCTTTTCAATGGCAGACTGTTTCGGGATTGCCTTGGGAGTGGATTGTCAGGTCCTTCTCCCATTTTTGCAGTGCTGGGAATTGAACTCAGGACCTCAGAGACTGCAGAGCAGCGCTCTACCAACTGAGCTAAATCCCAGCCCTTGAGTATTTTTAGGGGCCAATATTAACATCTCCCTCAACTGGATTCTGAACAAGGTTAGAAAAAAATTAAACACTCTGATTGCAAGTGTTAAATCTCTTTGGCTCTAAATTATTTATTATTTATTTACTCTTAGGTCACATTAATAAAACTTGCATCAGAAGTTTGTTGAGAGGATCAAATGTCAAAACATATGTCTACCCTAGGGAAATAGTAGGTATTAGTCCCTGTCTATATTTATCCTCCCATATGATACATAATGTGTCTTTGCTCTTTCATAAGAAAATTAAGACATCTAAATTGCTTTGATGGAACCAGAGACGAGGCACAGCAGACACCATGCCCAGAGCTCACCTTACTTTTAAGGGCTCATGAATGTATTTTAATTTCCTTTAAAATTAGGAGGAAAAATGAAATTTTCAGGTCAAAGATTATTGTAATCTTTATACCAATACCATCATAAAATATAATTAGTTCATCTTATAGTTTCAGCACAAAAGAATCAACTCACCAAAACAAAAGTGACTTGGGCTCACAACCATCATAATGCAGCCCTGAAAGCAAGACAATTTCAATACAATGCAAGAAAATGTCAGGCAAGGAAACCAAAGCAATGGGAAGGTTTTTCAGGGGAAATAAGAGTTAATTTCTCTCTCCTACAATTGCTTAGTGGTCATAGCCACTCTTTTCCTCCCCTCTTTCTTCCCATTTTGTTAATGCTATCTGAACAATAAGTTATCAGTTGATTTTAAGTTTTCTTCTACAGGAAGAATGTACAAGAACATGGCACATGTATGTTCAATGGCCAGGCAACCAGGTGAGTTCAATGAAAAGATTTCAGTTTTTAATGGAATGACCCAGAGTTTTTAATTCATAAAAGACTATAGTAATAACTACCATTTATCAGGACATAACATGCTAAGTGTTGAGCTAAGAGATAACCTGGCATTGCCTCTCAGAATCTTTAAAATCCCAGGAGGTGAATAGCATCCATTTAGACAAATGAACCAGACACAATGAGGCTGGATAACTTGCCCATGGCCACACAAGGAGAAGGGAGCAGAGTTCAGATGAAAACAGAGTTTTCTCCATGGACTTAAACCAAGAAGCAGGCTCCTTCTGGCCTGGTGGAGGTGTGGCTGGCTATGTTGAAGGACACAGGTTAGAGAATTTGTGACTGGCAAGATTGAAATCATAGCAGATCCAGAAAGTGATGCCTAGCTCTAGTTCATTGGTATTAAAAAATATTTCACATTTACACTTTGGCAAGTAAAATGAATTGTGTGCTGGCCATATACAGAGGCATTGCTTTGACCGTCCTAAGCTTTGAGGAAAAGTCTGAAGGAACTTCATCTGGGAAAGCAACATGAATGGATTTCAACTTCTCTATACTTGCCCATGGGCTGGGATTTAGCTCAGTTGGTAGACGCCACTCTGCAGTCTCTGAGGTCCCGAGTTCGATTCCTAGCACTGCAAAAATGGGAGAAGGAGGTGGCAACCCACTCCCAAGGCAATCCCGAAGCAATCTGCCATTGAAAACCCTATGAGGGTCGCTATGAGTTGGACATGACTTGATGGCACCTAACAACAACATGCCCATTGCCTGCAGCGGTACCACTGTGGCGTCTGATCCCATCAGATATCAGAAGCTAAGCAGAGTCAGGCCTGGTTAGTACTTGGATGGGAGACCACCTGGGAACACCAGGTGCTGTAGGCATGGGAAAAAGACCCAGCAACCCACTCAAAAAAAAAAAAAAGAAAAGAAAAGAAAAATCACCCATTGCAAATCCTATGAATAGCAAAGAAGCACAACAATAGTGTTTTGCCTGTTGCATACAGGGTCGCTGTGAGTAAGACATCCACTCGATGGCACCCAACAACAACAACATACTTGTCCATTAAGTTCTCATGCCTGGAGAAGCTAATGTCAACTCATCATGAGACAATCAATTTTTAAAATAAATTCTGAAATTGAGGGGAAAACATCTCTTTGAACATTGATTAAATAATAAAACCAAACTAAATAAAATCTTATATAGTGTATGTAAATATGAATTTACATACATGTATCTTGATTAGTCTCACATACAAATATCCAAAAACAATATCACATACTATATGTTAATATGTAAAAAATATTTATGTGTAAATACAAGCCAGGTACCCAGAGCATAAACCCTAGAGGTAATGCAAGGCAGAACACTTGGAGACCCTCAATCAAGCCCAATTAGGTGGGGACAGTTACCTAAACCAGTATCTCTCAAAGCATGGTCCATGAATTGGTGTTAGCTCACAAACTACTCAAACTATTTGTTACTAGTCTGAGAAAAGATGATTAGAGCAACTGAGAGTGGTTATAGCTGTCTATAGCCCTTAACTGTTTTATAAAATCCGTACACATGCTCAGTGGGTTTGTCTTGCTGATATTGGTCTAGACCAATTAAATTACAGTATAATTTATGGATTAGGAAGCACATAGCAGGGCTGGGCAGGTAGCTTAGTGGTAGAGCACCTGCCTAGCACACATGAGGTCTTGGGTTCAATCCCTAGCATTACAAAACAAACAAAAAACCCACATAGCATGAGTGGCAAAAAGTCTGTGCAAACAGAATCACATACTGGTTTATGATGAACTAGAAAACAAAAAAAATTAGCAAATAGTCTTTCATCAAGTGTCAGTTGAGCAGCTGGGTTTGGATCAAGAGCTGAAGGTCAGCCTGGGCCATATAGCAAGACCTGTTGAAAGAAAGGAAGAAAGAAAAAGAAAGAAAGGAAGAAAGAAAGAAAAAGAACAAAAAGAGCTCATGAAGCACTGATCTAGAAAATGAAATGTCCTAGGCATCAGCACTAATTTTTTCTTCACTTTGGAGTCAACTTTTAATCACCATTTACCTCTTTCATGCCTGAATCTCATTCTGTAAAGGCAAATTCAGATGAAGAATTATCTGGGGAGATCACTATGGAGGACTCATAACGAGGCTGAGAATTGACTGGTTCAAAAGTATGTTCAAAATTGGGGTCCATCTTCCAGGAACTTGGAACACTATGCCACTGTAACACCTCTGTTCTAAAAAAGTAATTTAGAGCATCAAGTCCAGTTCTTGGTGGTAATGATTTTACCATGTGATTATTCTAATTTAGTGAGGTCTGTTTATTTTCAAGAGATGCTTTTTCCTCCGAGTAAATACAGCAGGCAGAAATGTCTAAAATGGATAAATCTTATTGTCTTATAAAAGTCAATGTCTAGAAATACAGAAATACAAGCCAATTCTTTAATTTCTCCTAATCAAGAAGCGGGGTTTAGTTCAGTTGGTAGAGTGCTGTTCCATACTCTCTGAGGACCCAGATTCAATCCCAGCACCACAAAAATGGGAGAAGGATGTGGCAGTCTACTCCTGAAACAATTTTGAAACAATCAGCCATTGAAAACTCTGTAAAGGTGGCTATGAGTTGAACATGACTCGATGATACCTAACAACAACAATCAAGAAGTCGTGTAATAATTCTACCACTACAGTGAAAGCTCCACATGGAAGAATTTAGGGGAACACCTTAACCACCTAAGTGTTTAGGAAATGGTCTTTAATCAAGTGATTTATTAGAAATGTTTTCTTTTGGGTGCATGGAGGATTTAGTTTTTTATTTATCCTTTTGAGAATGTGTAGTAACTGGTAGTGATATATTTGGTGATCTACATTTACCCCATAGCACAAATCCTTTAAAATCCATATGGATGCCCTCTTTTCTCATAAACACCTGTCCTAGTCTTAGAAGTTATGTCAAGTCTCACTCTGATTAAAATTGATGTTTTAAATTTAAAGGCATGTCCAGCTTTAGACTTTAGTTTCTCATCCTCTCCTCCACAATTCAATAGACATCTTTTTCTGTGGGACATAAGAAAGGTGGTTTGTTGACAGGTGTTCCTAAAAACACTCAATCACTATCCATGCATCTAATAAATTCTATGACTGGCATTCATTCAACATTTATCAAGCAATTATCTTTCAGGCACTGAGCAAAGTGCTCAGTGTAAAAGGGGATTCATGGCTTGTGTTTGGGGTCTAAATAATGAATGACTATTATAATTCTCATCAAAACTAAAGAAGACAACCAAAAGAAAAGATTACATTTCTTGTCAGAATACCAAATTGCTCCCAATTTTATAGTTATTACCTTTGAGAACATAGAAATCACATAGACAGCAAATATGTAATTATGGTGTGGGGGCAAGAATAACCCCAGAGGAAATGATTACTTGATAGTAAGACATGTGGAGGCCAGGACAACATTTTCTTCATTGCTAAAACCCACCAACATCTATCACAGCCCTACCCAGAGTAAATATCTTTCAAGTTATTGTTTCTAAAAAAAAATCACTCCAAATTTAGTGTCATTTTAAAAATTATTATTATTCTATGACCCCTGGAGGTTCAGCTAAAAAGATGTGAAGAGTTCTGGAAGAGACTCAGTGGCAGAGGGCTTAAATCATCTGCCCACTTTCTCATCCACAGGTGTGATGGTTGACACCAGCTGTCAACCACAACCTCAGCAGGGAATCCACACATGGCTCACTATGGAGCTATTTGGGCTTCTCTTCAGCATGGCTGTTGAATTCTAAGAGCATGAATTTGGTAGAAGCCTTTATTAATCTAGCCTGGGAAGCCACCCAGTATTACTTTTACTGTGGTCACAAGCCAGTTTCAAGGAAAGAGAATGTAGATCTCCACTTATCAATGGTATGTGTGGCAAAGTCCAATTATAAGAACAACATGTTGGATGGGAAAGAACATTGCAACCATCTTTGGGAAATAAAATATACTATGTGCATAGAATAAATAATCAACAATGACTAAACAATATTACAGACAGTGCTTTTCTCAAAGGATTTCAGTTCTCTTTTGAGAACTGCATTTTCATACCCCTTGAGGTTAGTGAAGGCCTAACAACTTGCTATGGTCAATGAGATGTGCATAGAAGCACTTAAGTAACTTACTGTAAGAAGCATTTATAGTTGATCCTCATTACTCACAGATTCTGTATTTGCAAATTTGCCTACTTGCTAAATGCATTTATAATCTTACAATCAATACTCACAGCCCTTTCCAGTCACTCCTGGACATGCCCAGGACAGCAAAACACTTGAGTTGCCCAGAGCATGAATTCCGAGCTGAAGTCTGAAAAAGGCAGACCTCTGCCTTCTAATTTCAGTTCTAATACTCTAAACAATGTCCTAGTCACAGTCTACTTAGTTCCATGTTTTCTCCTCTCCTCATGCTTTTTTAATTTTTTTCGTACTTAAGTGTTAAGCTTGTACTTTCACTTGCTCTACCATTGAGTTGCACCTGAAGCCCATTTTTTATTTTTTATTTTTTATTTTGAGTCAGGGTCTTACCACGTTATGTTGGCTGCCTCTGGTTTCCAACTCACGATCCTCCTGCCTCCACCCTTCAAGTCGCTGGGGTACAGGTGTGAGTAACCATGCTGGGCTACTCCAGCTTTTTGGTGGAGATCTTCTGGCACACAATGGCCCCCAAGTGCAGTGCTGCCATGCTGCCTAGTGTTTCTAAGGGCAAGATGGCGGTTAAGAGTCTTTTGAAGAAAATCTGTGTTAAAGAAGATCCATTCAGATATGAGTTAAAATATTGTTGGCTGTGAATTCAATGTTAATGAACAATACACATAAAGCAAGTTATATATTGATTGGTTGATGAAAATACTGTGGCCAGAGGCTCACAGGAACCTAATTTTGTTATTTTTGCTAGGAACACTAGATCAGGATTCACTAATTCAGCATTTGTGGTGACTTTCTAGAATGTAACCACCACAAATAAAGAGAAATGGGCTCTAATTACCACTGAAAGACTTTCCAGTGCTCTCTTCCCCAGCTGGAGTAATTGCAGAGGTCCCTCACTATAAAAGTACCCACTACACCTTTATTTTTTGTAAAGCTTAAATAACATGACTGCTTCATAGTGTTACATGAGCATTGGTTGAATATGAGTTAATAGAACTATTTAACCATAATTCATCAAGAAATCTAACTTGATTATTTTGAAATATAGGTATGAAACTTGAATCTTCTGAATTTTTTTAAACTTGTTCTAACAAAATCCTATTAATTTGAAATAAATCCTTTTCTTTTCTTCCTTCTGTTCTTATATATGATTAATTACTTTTAAATATAGATATTCAGCTTAGTCACCTTCTGTTATCTTCATTAATCATATATTTCACACCCATAACAAGAATGTCTCCAAATTAGCCCATTTTCTGCAAATAAAATGTTCTTCCCTAAAAATGTATTGATAACTGTAAAAGGTATTTTGCAGATTAAAAAAAGCAAATTTCCTAACCAACAATGTAAGTTACTTCCTTTTCCTCTTAAAAAAATACTGTAATAAAGTATAATTGGGCTGAGGTTTTGCTCAGTTCGTCGAGGGCTGCTCTGCATTCTCTGAGGTCCTGGGTTCAATCCCCAGCACCACAAAAACAGGAAAAGGATGGGGCAGCCCATTCCCAAGGCAATCTGGAAATAATCAGCCATTGAAAACCCTACGAATATATATATATATATATATATATATATATATATATATATATATATATGTAGTCTCTATGAGTCAGACCTGACTCTAGTGCATCTAACAACAACAACAAAGTATAATTATATTCAAAACTTAGCAACTGTTAGTCAGGGTGCCAAAATGATAAACAAGCTGAGATAACAGGACACAACTGACACGCGTGCCCCCAGCTGACACAAGTAAAGCAAAATCATGTACAACCTCCATTTATTGTGAAGTTGCATACTGACCCACTTGTAAGGAATTTTGTTTTCTTAATGTTGAGGTGCAATCCATACTGAAGGTTGTGTTCTTTGATCTTCATCAGTAAATGTTTCAAATCATTTCACTTTCCCCACTTTCAGCAAGCAGAGTTCTGTCATCTGCATAACACAGGTTGTTAATGAGTCTTCCTTCAATCCTGGTGCCATGTTCTTCTTCATAAAACCCAGCTTCTTGGGTTATTTGCTCAGCATAGAAACTGGAGATATGGTGAAGGAGATATGGTGAAGGAGACAGCCGATGCACAACTTTCTCAACTTTAAGCCAAGCAGTGTTTCCTCGTTCTATTCAAACAACTGCCTCTTGGTCCATGTACAGATGCCTCATGATTACAATTAGGTGCTCTGGTATTCCCATTCTTCACAGTGTTATCTATAATTTGTTATGATCCACACAGTCAAATGCCTTTGCATAGTTGATAAAACAGTAATTTTTTCTGATAGCTTCTGCTTTCAGCTAATATCAATCTGACACTACGAATGATGTCCCTGATTTCCCGCCCTCTTCTGAATCTGGCTTGATTTTCTGGCAGTTCCCTGTCTATATACTGCTGTAGTCACTTTTGAATGATCTTTACTAAGATTTTCCTTGCATGTGATATTAATAATATCATTTGATAGTTTCCACATTCAGTTGGATCCCCTTTCTTGGGAATAGGCACAAATATGGATCTTCCAGTCAGTTGGCCAGGTAGCTGTTTTCCAAATCTCTTGGCATAAACATGTTAGTACCTCCAGTGCTGCATCTGTTTGTTGAAACATCTCTATTGGTATTCCATCAATTCCTGGAGCCTTGTGTTTCTCCAATTCCTTCAAGGCAGTTTCTATTTCATCCTTCAATACCATTGGTTCCTCATCATATGCAACCTCTTGAAGTGATTGATCATCCACCAATTCTTTTTTGCATAATGACTCTGTGTATTCCTTCCACCTTCTTTTGATGTTTCCTGTACCATTTAATATTTTCCCTATAGAATCTTTCACTATTGCCACTAGAGGCTTAAATTTTTTCTTCAATTCTTTAAACTTGAGAAAAACAGAGCATGTTTTTTCCTTTTGGTTTTCTGTCACCAGCTCTTTGCACACGTCATTAAAATGTTTGATTTTTGTCTTCTTGAGCTGCCTTTTGAAATCTTCTGTTAAGTTCCTTAACTTCATCATGTCTTCCTTTTACTTTAGCTGCTTGATGTTCAGGGCAAGTTTCAGAGTCTCTTTTAACATGTAATTTGGTTCTTTTTTTCCTGTCTTTTTAATAACCGTTTGCTTTGCTCATAAATGTTATCTTTGATGTCATGCCACAATTCATCTAGTCTCCTGTCATTTGTGTCTAATGTATTAAACCTGTTCTTGAGGTGGTCTCTGAACTCAGGTGGGATATATTCAAGGTTACACCTTGGTTCTCATGTTGTTGTTGTTGTTAGGTGCAGTCGAGTCGGTATCTGATTCATAGCGACCCTCATAGGGTTTTCAATGGCTGACTGTTTCAGGATGGCCTTGGGAGTGGATTGCCAGGTCCTTCTCCCATTTTTGTGGTCCTGGGAACTGAACTCAGGACCTCAGAGACTGCAGCACAGTGCTCTACCAACTGAGCTAAGTCCCAGCCCTTGGTTCTCATACACTTGTTCTAATTTTCTTCAGTTTCAGTTTGAAATGAGTAGCTGATGGTCTGATTCACAATCAGCACCTGGTCTTGTTCTGACATTTGATATGGAGCTTTTCCATCATTTCTTTCCACAATGTAGTCAATTTGGTTCCTGTGTGTTCCATCTGATGAAGTCCATGTGTATAGTCGCCATTTATGTTGGTAAAAAAATGTATTTGCTATGAAAAGGTCATCTATCAGTTTGCTGTACTGTGGGGCCTTGCCTGTTGCTATGAGGCTTAAAGCTATGCCACTAGTATCTCAGGTATCAGCAGGGTCAGCCATAGTGGACAGGTTTTTGTTTGTTGTTAGGTGCCATCAA
Organism: Pedetes capensis; assembly: GCA_007922755.1. Lineage (NCBI taxonomy): Eukaryota > Metazoa > Chordata > Mammalia > Rodentia > Pedetidae > Pedetes > Pedetes capensis. The sequence continues at coordinate 147,878 of VMDO01002555.1, read as the reverse complement.
TTTGGATCCAACTCATAGTGATCCTATGTACAACAGATTCATAGGATTTTCAATGGCTGATTGTTTTTGAGATAGTTTTAGACATGGGCTGCCAGGTTCATCTCCCATTTTTGCAGTGCTTCGGATCAAACCCAGAGAAAGCAGAGAAGAACTCTTCCAACTGAGCTAAACCCCAGCCTGACATAACTTCTAGAAAGTGGTATGTGTCCTCAGACTCTTGCACAATTGTTTGGGCAGAGAAGGACAAAAAAGAAAGTGCATTCATTGCTTTAAAAACGCCAGGTCCACATGATGGGCTATTTCCCAGTAATAAGCAGGCATAAATACTGATAACTTGTTGATGGATCTTGAAAACAGTATTTTTCACTAAGTGAAAGAAGCCAATCAGGACATATGACACATTATGTGATTCCATTGATGTGAAATGTCCAGATTAGGCAAATCTATAGAGAAAGAAAGTAGATTAATGAGTGCCAGGAGTTGGGAAGGGGTAGGTGGCAGAGATGGAGTGTGACTGCTCAGCTGTGTGGGATTTCTTTTTGCAGCAACGAAGTGTTCTGGAATTAGATAGTGATGATGTTTGCACAATATAGGGAGTATGCTAAAACCCACTGAATTGTGTATTTTAAGATAGTCAATTTTTAATGTAAATTATGTCTCAAAAAATGTTTAAGCACTAGCCACACCCACTGGATGGTTATAGTCAAAAAGCCAGATAATTGGCAAGGATGTGGAAAAATAGAATACTCGTACTCTCCTAGAGAGAATGTAAAATTGTGAAAAAATCCATCTGGTAGGCCCCCAGAATTTCAATGTGGTACCATTTGACCTAGCAATTCTGTTGTTGGTTTACTCAAGAGAAGTGAAAACATGTCCACACAGAAACCTGTACATAAATGGGTTTTTTTTGGTGGGTTTTTTTTTTTTTTTTTTTTTTTTTGTGGTACTGGGGGTTGAACCCAGGGTCTCGCGCCTACATGCTCTGCAAGTGCTGGACCACTGAGCTGCGCCCTCAGTCCACTTTTTTTACTTTTTGAGACAGGGTCTCACTAAGTTATGCAGACTGCCTCTGGTCTCGAACTTGCCATCCTTCCACCTCCGCCTCCCGAGCCACTGGGATTACAGGCGTGCACCGCGCCAGGCCCCATAAATGTTTTATAGCCGTAGTATTCATAATAGCTAAAAGATAGAAGGCAGGAGTGGAGGCACACACAAGTAATCCCGGCACTCCAGAGGCTGAGGCAGGCAAATTACTACAAGTTGGAGGCCATCTTGGGCTACAGAGTGAGATTCTGTCTCAACAAAAAGAAAAACAAAACTAAAAAGTGGGAACAACCCAAATGTCCACCAACTGATGAATAAATAAATGTTTGTTGTTCTTGTTATGTGCTATCAAGTCATGTCTGACTCATAGTGACCCTCATTGGGTTTTTAATGGCTGCTTGTTTACAGGATTGCTTTTGGAGTAGATTGCCATGTCCTTCTCCCATTGTGGTGCTGGGGATCGAACCTGGGTTCTCAGTGCAGAGCAGCCACTCTACCAACGGAGATACAGTGGCATATTATTCATCCATTAAAAGGAGTAAAGTACTGATACTTGGTCCAACATGCATTAACCTTGAAAATATTTAAGTGAACAAAGTTGGTCACAGAGGACCACATATGTCCTGTGCGAGTGTTGCAAGCTTGTAATCCCAGTAAGTCACTGGGCAGGAGGATCTGAATTCTAAGACAAAGGTAGCCTGCAATAGTGACACTGTGTCTCAAAATATGAAAAATAAATAAATAAATTGGGGTAGGGGTATATAGCCCAGTGGTAGAGTACTTGCAAAGTATGTGCAAGGCCCTGGGTTCAACTCTCAAGTACTGAAAATAAATGAATGAATGAATGAATGAATGAATAAAATAAAATAAAATAAAACACCTCCAAAACAAAACAGCAACAAAAGACTACATACTGTTATGATCCGGTTCATATGACCCGTTCAGAATGGCAAACCCATAAAGACAGAGAGCAATTTAGTAATTGTCTAGGGTTGGTGATTGGGGGATTAGAGAGTGGCTAGAGGGCATACTCAATTGGTAGGGCGCTGCTCTGCAGTCTCTGAGGTCCCAAGTTCCATTCCTGGCACCACAAAAATGGAAGAAGGACATGGCAATCCACTCCCGAGGCAATCCCAAAACAATCAGCCATTGAAAACCCTCTGAGGGGCGCTGTGTGTCGGGCACGGCTACACGGCACCTAACAACAAGAGGGCATGGGGTGTCTTTGGGGGTGATGATGAAAATATTCTAATGTTGTGATGGTTACACAGCTCTGTGAAAATAGTAAAGACTATTGAGTAGTACACTTTGAAGACTCGAACTGTATGGTATATTAATTATCTCAATGAATCTCTTGGAAAAAATAAGAAGCCACTTAACCAAAATTTTTAAAAAGCTTTGGGGCCCACCCTCACCAGCCCCAAAGCTGGAGGGATGACTCAGAGGGTTTTGAGTTATTTCTGGGAAAGGTCAATGGCTCAAGATAGTTCAAGATTCTTCTGCAGTCTCTGAGTCCCCACTCACCTCCTCCCTGGAGGTGCCCAAAGGTGTTTGGGACTTAGGCCACCTTCCATGAGGGAGTAGGGCCGCTCGCTTCGGTCTGGGGCCAGTCATCTAACCCACGCTTGGAACAGTCGGCCCTAGGGGTGCGGGCGGGGCAGATAAGGTCAGGGTCCTCAGTGCTGCTACGGCCTTTCTATGAGCACAGGTCACGCAGCAGCACCCAAGGCAGGAGGCTGCTCAGCCGGAGCCCAGGATGACATCGACCTGGGAAGGCGCTCAGCGCGGGCTGGCCACGGGAGAGGCGCCCCGACCGGTTCTGCAGAAACCGTGCCTGCCGCTGCCGGGTCCTCCACCTAAGGCTCCCCACGGTGCAATGCTCTGCGTGCCTGATGATTTGGAAACTAGTGGGGAAGCGGGGCGAGAGGGACCCTCACGGGAAGCCAGACGAAGCGAGTCGTGCGGTCCAGTCTCCGGGCTCCACTCCCTCTGGGGAAAGGCAGGGACCAGGCGAGGGGCGCGGCCCCGGCCGGAGCTGCCCGCCTCGGGACCCGGCTCTCTCGCGCTCGCTGCGCCCCCTCGCGGCGCAGACCCAGGTGTGTCCCGGCGACTCCGGTCTCCTCTATTGCGGGCGGGGCGGAGACTCTGGGACCTCTGCGGCCCGGCGGCGCACACGCAGACCCGGGGCCCGAGCGGCCCGGCGCGGCGGCCCCACGTGCGACCCCTCGCAGCGCGGCTGATCGGGCTTTGTGCCCCGAGCGTCGGCGCAGCCTATGGCCGAGGTGCTCGAGCCAGGTCTTGGGACAGCCGAGGGCGCGGCGGCGCACGCCGTGGAGACGCCGGGCTGGGAGGCCCCGGAGGACGCGGGCCCGCAGGTAGGCACCTCACGCAGGGGCCGGGCCGGGCCGGCGCTGCCTTCGGGCTGGTTTGCAGTGAGGCCAGAGGGTCCCGTAGAGCTAAGTAAAAAGTAGGACTTTCAGGATAGTTCCAGCCCTTTCCCCTGATCCCGCAAACAGGGGGAATTCGGTCGTTTGGCTGTCGTTCCAGGTAAAGGCCACACCTCCATTTCTTTTCTTTGCTGGGATGCGGGGCAAGGGGGGTACTGGTTTGTCTGAGATCCCGCGCTGGGACCCTACGGGCTGAGGGAACATGTAATAATGTACACTTAGACTTCTTTTAACGTGGGACTGGGGACGTCGCAGTCCCTAATTCCAAGGAGGGAAACCGGGTGGGGCGGCCCTAAAGAGCCAGGACCTCAAGCCAGGCTGTGGGGCCCAGCAACCCCTAGACGGCCCCGCTCCAGGGAGACTGGTGATCAGGGTGTCTGTGCTGTTGCGTCTCCCCTCCTGCTGTCTTAAAATTACTTCTATACGTGTTCTCTGTACCATTTCAGCCTGGAAGTTATGAGATCCGACACTATGGACCAGCCAAGTGGGTAAGCACTTGTGTAGAGTCTATGGACTGGGATTCAGCCATTCAGACTGGCTTTACAAAACTGAACGGCTACATTCAAGGCAAAAACGAGAAAGGTAAAGGCAGTTTTCCTTGTAATTTTGTGTACATGTTGTGATTTAGACCCTAGGCTTATGATTGTTAGCGTATTAAAAATATTTTGTGTGTGATAGAAAAATACCCAGATCATCAAAAACCCAATGTTTTTAGACAAGGACCATCCTCAGAAACCTTAGCTGGCTAGAGGAGGATACTGCTGGGTATAACTTTTCAGCCTCTGTCCTTCCTCCTGTTTCTGCTCTATGAACTGGTGTTCTATGTAACTTGTGAAAAGTTCTTTCTCATGGCTAATGCTTTGGGATAATTTAGTAATTGGCAGAGTAAGAGATATCAGGAGGCAGGAAGACATGCAAGAGTATGGTCTCTGGCCATATATAACTTACGTGTGTGTGTGTCTATTACATATTTGTGTGTGTGTGTGTGTGTGTGTGTGTGTATTAGTCTCTTAGCTTATAGGACTTCATTTTCTGAATTGTAAAGAAAAAAGAACTGGACCATGTTATCTGTAATTTCCCTTTTTATCTCTAAAAATACAGAATTTATTAATCAAAAATATCAATAGTACAGAAAGTGTTTGAATAACTGAAAATGGGGTCATTTTGTTCTTAATTTTTTAAGATGAAAATTATCTTAAAGGCAAATATATACATATATATATGTATGTATGTATGTATGTACGTATACCTTGTAAAGTAAATCATGAAACAAATTAAAAAACAGAACAGGTTAAAAAATTTAAAAGCAGTCATAAATACACTAAATTTGCTTCCATTTTCATGGCACAGAGATGAAAATAAAGATGACAGCTCCAGTGACAAGCTATGTGGAGCCTGGCTCAGGTCCTTTCAGTGAATCTACTATTACCATCTCCCTGTATATCCCCTCTGAACAGCAATCTGATCCGCCCAGGCCTTCAGAGTCAGATGTCTTCATTGAAGACAGAGCTGAAATGACTGTGTTTGTACGGTAAGTGGTAGGTAATTTACAGCCTGCTGACTGTGAGGCCTGTTGACTGCTAGTTTTACTTGTACACCTTCACCATTTAGCTCCTATGCAATTTCAATAGGCCATTTCCCCTTCCGTGAAAGCAGGCCTAATGCATTTCATGGTGTTTTCCTACTGACTTGGTTTTAAATGTTACTAAGGTCTGTTGCAAAATATAATCAATTCATTTAATGAGAAGTCTATTGCAACGTCCACATATAAAATACAGGACAAATTATATTCCTCCAAAACACAAGGCTGCCCTTCCCTGCAATCTAAGTAGTAAACAGTACATGATACCACCCCAGGGCACTCTTGTGGGTTGGAGTCATCTGCCTGCAGCTCTGCTGGGCTAGAATTGTACTCCAGTAGCTCTACTAGTCTAGTGGACCTTCTCCCACAGCTCCATTAGGAATTGCCCTAGTGGGGACTCTCTGTGGTAACCCAGGCCCTCTGTCTGGATCTCACACCTGAGGCTCTGGGCAACTCCATCCTTCACAATCTAGGTGGAAGTAGCCACACTCCCATGGCTCGGGTTCTCTGTGAGCTACCACAGATGACACTGTGTATGCTGCAAAGGTTTACTGCCTGTACCCTCCAGAGGGCTGCTCATCACAGCCCACACCACATCTTAGCCCACTGGAGCTGAACCTGGGGTAGCCAAGGAGTGCTGCTTCGGAATGCAGGGAGCAGACCCTTGAGGTGGTACTAGGCATTGAGCCTTAGTGTTCCACAGGTGCCCAAGGCCCCTCTGAAATAGTTCTCCCCCATGCACTCATTGGTACTCTGGGCCTCTGATGGAAGGAGCAGCTCCTGATAATCTCTGAAGTGCCTTTGGTGTCATTCTTGGAAAATAGGTTCTGGCTTCAGGATAGATGGCAGGTCCTTATCAAGGGGTTGCTTCCCCCCAACCCCCAGCAAGCTTTTTCCATTTCTTTCAGTATGGATAGGCGAAGAATTTCCAAAGTTTTAAGTTTTGCTTCTCTGTTGGTTAGTTTTATCATTACTGTGACAAAATATCTGGTAGAACGGGGTTTATTTTGGCCCATAGTCTCAGAGGGTTCGGCTTGGCCCTATGTGCTTGGGCAGAACACCATGGTGGAGGGATCGTGTCATAGAGGAGTTCATGTCAGGCTGGAAGCAGAGAGAATGCCCGACTCAGTTGGCTTCCTTCTTTTTCCCTTTTTCTTCTGTCTGGGCTCCCAGCCCATGAGGTGGTACCACCTTCATTTAGGGTGGGTCCTCCTCCCTCCATTAATGTCTCTGGAAACACCCTTACAGATACACTTAGGGGCATGCCTGACCAATCTATTAGGTCAGATGTCCAACTTTTTGGCTTTCCTGGACCATATCAAGTAAAGAAGAAACGTGTTAGGCACATATAAATTATATAACATAGTATATATAGATAACAAGACTTCTTTTACACATTTTTATTAGAAAGTTTAGAGAATGACATAAAATTGTGGCACCACATTACTAGACATCCTGAGCTGCATGTGGCCCATGGGCCATGGGTTGGACGTGCCTGTCCTAGGTGATTCTAAGACCAGTCAAGTTGACATTGGAGTTTAACCACCACACCTTCTGATTAAAATTTTTCTCTTTAAATTGTCTCTTTCTTATACTGTACTGTAGGAATTCAAGAGAAGTCAAGCCACCCCTTCACTACTTTGCTTAGAACCATGTTTAGCCAACTGTCCTGTTTAATCACTCATAAGTTCTACTGTCCATAGGCCATTAGGACATGAACACAGTTCAGCCAAGTTCTTCACCACAGTGTGACAAGGATCAACTTTGCTCCAGTTCCTGTAGCATGTTCCTCATTTCCATCTAAGACTTCGTCAGAACCTTCAAAATCTGCTGTACCTCCCACTGTCTCATTGGAACTGCTCTTGCCATCCTCATTAGTGCCCTTGCATTTGTTTTATTTAATTAATTAATTAATTAATTTGCTCTTGCATTTATCACATGCTTATAGTCCTCTCCCTTGTGACCCTTGTGACATCCATGTATTAACCAGTCTGCTTCTTTAATATTTATCTTTTAACTTTCAAAATGTCACTCCTCTCATCCTTTTTCTTTACCTCCTTGGCTCCTGCACCCCAGGGAGCACTGTTGATACCTATTATTGACCTTCATGTTATGGCAGACTTACTCTGGGTGATGCATTCACGCTGCTTCAACTTCTTATATCTAAGAATTCTCAGATCTAGTGAGCATCTCCAGATCTGGTTTCCCTGCTTGTTACATACTCATTTGGAGGTAGAGGTTGAGGAATCAAACCCAATGGCTCTAAAAATAAGGCTTCCCTATCCACAGACCTTCCCAGATCTTATTGTGCCTGTCCCAGAAAAGGCCCTCATCAACAAGACAGCCTCCCCAGCAAGGAACTTTATGGTCCTCATCAGTACTCTCTTCTGTGACAGCTGATCCCCAGATCCAGCCCATTCATCTTAGAAATGATTTGTGATTATGTTCCCTCCTGTCCATCCTCATTGTTACTTCTTCAGATCCTCAGAGGGACCATACCGGAGTCATCTTTATACATCCCAGTTCTCAGCAGTGCCAACGCTCCCAGTAGAAACTGGGCTATTTATTGATCACAATGGAATTCTTTCTGAACTGTTTTATTTCAGTAGCCTTCTGGCTGTTCTCACAGGCACCAGTCTTTTCCTCTGATTTTCCACACACAACTGTGATATTTCTTACAACAGCAACAACCCCTCTCCAACCTGTTGCTCCATTCGAAATCCTCTGTGGGTGATTTCTTCCTACTGAGGTGAAGCTCAGATTGTTCACGTGGTCCACAGTACCCTTCACATTGTGCCCTACCCTGCTTCAGCAGCCCCTCCTCCCACTTCTTGCACTCCACTAAGCTTCTCACCCTTCACACACCATGCCATGTTCCCCCACACCTCTTTACCTTGGACTCCAGCATGTTACCTGACTTTTCCTTGTGAAATCTCCTCACCTGTAAACCATGCATAACCTATCTCATAGGGTTTCCAGGAAGATCAAATGCGTGAATTTATGTAAAACACTTAGAACATACACATGATTCACTACTAACTCTCGAGATAACTCTCCTCTGTGATGCCTTCCTCAGTTTCTCTAGCCTGCCATTCTTCCCTAAGTGCCCTTCCTCCTATTGTTATTATTCTAAGTTATAAGGAAGCCTGCAGCCGTACAACTGTGATGTCCAATCCTGTCAGATCTTGGAAGCTAAGCACGGTCAGGCCTGGTTAGTACTTGGATGGGAGACCACCCAGGAACACCAGGTGCTATAGGCTTGGGAGAAGGACCCAGCAACCCACTCCCAAAAAACAACCAGCCATTGAAAACCCTATGAATAGGAGAGAAGCACTAACAATAGTATTTTGCCTTTTGTACATAGGGTCGCTATGAGTTGCACACCGACTCAGTAACACCTAACAATAAGTTATAAGGACCTACTTATAAACTATAAATTCCTCAAGAATATGACAGCCTGTCACCTTGTCCATATGTCTCAGTTCCCTGGCAAGGCAGGTACAGATGGCTGGAGGCACAATCTATGTTTGTGTACAGAATAAAGCCACAGGTAGATGATTATAGAACAACATGTCTTCAGAGAACAGAAGATAACTTCTAATTAGGTGGTTCAAGATTTGTTTTCAAGAAAAAAGTAGGATCTGCAAACAAATTCTTTAAGCTGAACATAGTGTTGGCTGTTCACTAAGGAACAAATAAATATAGGAGCCAAAATGTTTCTTAACACATGGCTCAGAATTATATTCAGTGCTCATGATGAAAATGCTAGAAAAGTTGAACCAATTCACCTGTTGCATTTTACTTGACACACTTTACTTTACTTTTACTTGTGCATGCAGAGATGCCGCCCTTCACCTGATGTGGATTAAAGGGTCCTGCACACCTGGAATGACTCTAGGTGCGGGGAGACATTGTTGAATAAAACAGATATGGTTTGTGCCCTCGAGAGCTCACATCTTACCTGAAGCATGACAAGACTGATTTTTTTTTTTTTTTTGCATCGGCACATTAACAGTGAAACTGATACCAAAGAAGGAATACTAGGAATATTTTTGTTTCTCAGTGTTTTTTGTTCTTAACATTCAAAATCAAGTTCATCAGGCTTTCATGTCTGCAGCTCAGTCACATCAATGTGCTGTTGTAACTTCATCTCAGGATATTCGTGTTATGTATTTTAAAATCTTAAACTTTTATTCTCTTTGCCACATTTTATTTAAATCCTTTCTTCCCCTCCTTATAGCAGCCTCCTGACAGGCTCCTGCTATCCAGTCTGTTCCATCTCTCAGCCTGTGTTCTTACACCCAGACGTGATCGGGTTACTTTCTGCTCAACATCCTTTGGAATAATCTCAAAAGGCCTTGGGCTGACATACAGAGTTCTTCCTTCTGGCTTCCACTCACCTTATTGCCTAACAATGACAGCGCTTTGTACTTTTACTTCAGTGGCTTTTATCCTCCCCCTTTCTTTGTTCAGCAAAACCATCCCGCCTTCTGGGCCCAACTCAGATGGCACTGCTCAGCTGGGATTTAGTCATAACCTCAGTGCTCCCACAGCACTTTTGTCCTGTCTCTGTGAAAACCCTTCTCAGGGTGTATAGACAGAGCTACTAAAATATTGGTCTCTCCATTGCACCATGAATGTGTAGAGGTTTGTTATCAGGTGCTGACAAGTTGGGTCTGACTCATAGGGACCCTATGTTTAACAGAATGAAGCCCTCTCCAACACTATGCCACGGCCAGAACTATTGTCAGTGCTTCTCTGCTATTCTTAGGGTTTTCAATGACGGATTGTTTCAGGAATGGGCTACCAGGTCCTTCTTCCTATCTTGCAGCACCTGGTATTCCTAGGCAGTCTCCCATCCAAGGAGTAACCAGACCGACCTTGCTTAGCTTCCAGGATAAACAGGGATCTGATGCTAGGGTGCTATGGCTACAGACATGTAGAGGTTTAGACTGTATCATATTTATCTGTAACCCAGTGCCTACTCTTTGCCCAAGGAGAGGAAGAAAGGGGAAATATTCAATGGAAAATCGAGAGTCTTAGCTGGGGCTGATGGCACACTCCTGTAGTGTACTTGGGAAGCTGAGGCAGGAGATGGCTTGAGCCTAAGAGTTCAAGGACAGACTGGGCAATAGAGCAAGACTCTGTCTTAAAAACTGAAAAGAAAAAAGGAAGAAAATTTTGAGTCTAGAAAAGGAGCATCTAAGGGGAATTCTGTGTGATTCTCTAACTAGCAGCATCAGGAAATCTCTGGGAATTTACTACAAATGTACCTACCCTCAGGCTCTACCCTAGACCTTTGGAGTGTGCAGTTTAATGAGATCCAGCAGTGACTTCTGTACAATTAAAGTTTGAAAGCCCTGAGTTAGAGCACAGAAGATCACATAAGTTCCATATCTGCCTGTCAGCAGATGGGACTTAGGCCTCTTCCTGGGTCTCCTAGGTGGACTTGAGGTCACATGAGACGGGAAACCACAGGAAGTAAGGTCAGTGCAGCGGCCTGGAAACTGCTTCATCCTGCATTTGGGGACCCAGCCCCTGTTGTTCTCAGACTGGCATTTGCATCAGGATGAAAATCATTTAAACCTATTACTTTCTCCTTTGTAGGTCTTTCAATGGATTCTCTAGTGGCCAAAAAAATCAAGAACAACTTTTGACGTTAGCAAGCATTTTGAGGGAAGAAGGAAAAGTTTTTGATGAAAAGGTGTTCTACACTGCAGGCTATAGCAGTCCTTTCCAATTGCTCGATGGAAATAATGAAGTATGGTTGATTCAGAAGAATGAACCCTCCAAAGAAAATGAATGAGGAAATGAGAGGAGGTTCGTTGTGAGGGGCAAACCTTCTGTTCTATGTAGACATCAGCACCACCTATAAGTAAAGTGTATGTCCAGTATCTTCTACTTGTGAGTCCTACTATTAATTGCACTTATTTACAATGTGCCTTTTGAATGCTTAAAGCTTTATTTAGATACACAGATAACAGGAGACAAGTCTGTGAACACGTAAATCCGTCCTAATTCTTGTGGCCTTTCTTTCCATGAGGATCCAGGGACATGCCATGTTGCTTTCCTCTTATTTACTGCATCACGATCACGTTGACTTTCCTGCTTAGATTTGTGTCAGTTGGGTGTTATCCTTCCAGGTAATATCAGTAAAAATGTTAACGATTTATCTTGAGTGGAATTAGAAGGTCCTCGGAGTGGAGAGATGAAATTCAGTTGGACACAAAAATAAACTGTCTTTTGCAGCTGCCTCCGTTACATTCTCTGTTGTCCCCATGCCCCCTGCCCAAGAAAGCTCTTACCCAAAAATGTTGACAAAATTTTGAGGCAGAATAAGTTTATTTATTCAGTTTATTGTGGTACTGGAGAACTGACCTCAGAGTCTCACACTGGCTTTGCAAGCATTCTACCACTGATTTGCACCCCTAGCCCAGTGGTTACTTTTTATTTTGAGACGGGATCTCATTAAGTTACACAGTCTACCTCAGCCTCGAACTTGTGATCCTCCTGCAAAGGCCTCCCCAGTCGGTGGGATTGCTGGTGTTCACCACTATACTCAGCCAGGATAAGTGTATGAAGTTAGGGACTTCTTGTCCTACTTGACACTCAAGAAAGGCATGCTTTTGGAAAAAAATAAACACACACACCTAATTTTAAAGTTCACTTGGATTTTTTAAGTAGTTCATATAGTACCTCTAGAGGGTATGTGAAAATGATTGTTATTCACTGAATGTTTTGTTGCAGAATCAAGGAGGTTAGAAATCCTTGCTTAATTGTCCTGTAAAATGCTTGTCCTGGGGAAGATAAAGTCCCATTCAGATTCCTGGCAGTTGTTACGGAAAAGGCTCCAGTTCTTCTGTGGGCTCCCAGGAATGATGGCTTTAGGAGCCAGAGAGAAAGATAGGTTGGAACTCAGTCACCTCCCCACAATTAAAGCTGCCTGTGAGTGGAATGACTTCCACCATTGCCTGTTTAAGCAGAGGTTACACAGTCTCTTCTCAGGAGACAATCACTTACATAGGAGGTTTGAGTATCCAGTGGGTTGGATGGGGCTAGATGATGCATGAAGTCCCTACAAACCTAGTATTATACACTGTCTCTTAGAATTAATCTCCCTAATTTGGATATATTATGCCAGCATTCATGTAGTTAATGGTCTCTGCAGCTGACATATATGGATTGCCTTCTAAGTGCTCTGTTCTAACTGCTTCAGGTGAATTATTACATTCAGTGCTTGGAATAACCTACATTTGATTGTTCTCATTTTACCTGTCAGGGAATTGAGGCACAGAGATATTAGGAAACTTGTTTCAGGAAAAAAACCTGTAAGGGCAGAGGCCAATTAAGTCCAGGTAGTCTGATTGCCAAGTCCACGCTGCTGCCCACAGGCTGACTGTATGATGGTATTCTTCCTTCACAGGAATAATCCACATGATTATGACCTCACAGAGATCTCTGACACTGTAATTTTTGGTATAAAACAAGCTAGATGTCTGGTTTTGAAATTATTGTGGATATGAACTTTTAAATTCCTGGCAATTACCAGCATTACTGATGCCTTCCATATTTGTTCTTGCCAAAAAATAATTAAGCTTCTTTTCTAGCACATTCCCAGCACTAAGGGATGCCTTTCAGCTCTCCAACTGCTGACTGTCCACAGTCCTAACTTTCACTATTATGACCAACTATTTCTAATATTAACTTATCGTCCTATATGAAACACATACCTTTTATACAATAGATTCCATTTCAAATGAGGAGCATATTTCTGATGACCAGGATTCAGTTGTAGCTAAAACATGTTCAAGAAAAAAAAATAGATTTTGTACTGTTCATGTTCAAAGTATCACATTTTCCCCTCCTCTTACTTAGAACATAAGCTAAAAATCATTTTTTTTCCAGTGCTAGGAATTGAACCTAGGATATTGCACATGCTAGGCAAATGCCCTACCTTTGAACTGCACTCCAAGTCCCTTATTTTTTTCAAGACAGGGTCTTGCTAAATTGTACAGGTTGCCTCTGGCCTTAAACTTACTATGCTCCTGCCTCGGTCTCCCAAGTTGTTAGGATTATAGACATGCAACAGCACTTGGCTAAACTAAAACTTAGTCTCTTTCAGGACTAAGTTGATCAACATAGAGAGTATTTTTCACAACAGTAAATCAGTTAATTTTGTGGGTGGCACTGATTATGAAACATCCCTTATGTTAACATTTCTTTCCCATTTTTGCTCCTCTTCCAGATGAGTCTAGACTCTCTGCTAAGGCTCACTCAGCTTTCCACCTGTGTGCTTGGTCTAATTCCTGCTCTGTCAGTGAGCTCCCCTCTTCTCCTCTGGAGCCTCTCCTTTTAGTACTCTAATCATTCTGCTCAGATTCGGACAAACACTGAAACCATCCCTCTGGCCCCTCTTTATGCAGGGCAATTTCCATGTCTCTCTTGCCTTCATTATCCAGTTTCTCTGGAAAGAGTTGGCCAAAAGCATCCTTGGCACTCTGGGTTGCAAGGAGGCATCTCAGGGACCTTGACAGGAACTAAGGTGGGCAGCCACCCCAGCTACCCCTGTGTCTCCACAGAGTCAACCATGTGGTTATGTGTACATCAGATTTTTCAGAAGATTATATGCTAAAAAAAAAAAAAGAAAAGAAAAGAAAAGAAAGCAATTCATTGAGTCAGTGCATTCATTTCTTTCTAGTCATCACTTGTAGAGTGCTGTGGAGTCGGATCCAATTCATAGTGACCCTATGTACAACAGAACAAAACACTACCTGATACTGTGCCGTGCACATGATCTTTTTGTTTCAGCCCAATGTTGCAGACACTGTTTCCTCTCATTTTGAATCATGCCACATCAGCAAAAAGATGTCCCTGGGACTTTACTCCATTCCTGTCATTAAGTCATCACTTAACATCTTAAAAATATGGCTTCTGCCCCTAAACATTTCCCTGAAATGACATTTATTTTCATTCTTCAGGTCATTATGGAGTCCCTACTGTGTTGGAGGTGCGACAATAGGGGCTAGGGTATGGTGGGGAGCAGACGTGCTCCCCACTCCCTCATCAGCGACTTGCTATTCACCAGCACCAGCAATATCCTTTGCTCTTCTACTTAGTCCAGCTTCCTGCTGAGAATACAGCAGTGAACACGACAGATGAGGCCCCAGTCCTCAAGGACTTCACATTCCAGAGAGTGAGGGAGTTCGACTCAGATTTGATGGGAACTTGTGGCAGAGTTTCAAGAAATGAAACAGGGCAATGGGAGTGAGTGGAGCTCTGGAGGGCATGATGGACGTCACACAGTGTGGTCAGGAAGGGTCTCTCTGAAGGAGAGCCCCTGGAGATGAGGGCAGGGAGTATCTTGGACAGAGGTGACAGTGTCAAAGGTAGAGTCCACATCCAGTGCCCACAACAAAATGCTGTACATACTGCTTGTTGAGCAGGACAGCTGGGCTTGTGGGGCACCAACTCTCCAGAAGGAAAACTGCTGACCTTACACAGAATTTTAGGAAACAGAGAGCCCAGGGATTAATGGATTTCAAAAGTGCTTAGGGGTGGATAAAGCTTTAGTTGGGAGGTGCAGTTACCAGAGTGAGGCGGCCACTAATTAATGGGATTTAGAAGTCTGGTTTAGAGGTGAGATCACTGGTGTGAAGTTGTCATTGATTATTTCTGATACTCATTTGTGATTACGGCTAAAGAATATTGTTGTTGTTGTTAGGTGCTGTTGAGTCTATATCCAACTCACAGCAATCCTATGTACAACAGATAAAGCACTATTGTTGGTGCTTCTTTGCTATTCATAGGGTTCTCAATGGCCGATTGTTTTTTGGGAGTGGGTTGCTAGGTCCTCCTCCCAAGTCTGTATCGCCTGGTGTTCCCCAGCGGTCTCCCATCCAAGTACTAACCAGGCCTAACTTTGCTTAGCTTCTGAGATCTGACAGGATCAGATGCCAAAGTGGTAAGGCTGTAGGCTGGCTAAAGGATAGCCATGTCTTTTCCCAGATTTGGACTTGTGTCAGACAAACATGGAGGTGGGCCCATTCAGACTTACCTTCAAGAAAGTATTAGCTGAGCCAGGTGTGTTGGCACATGCCTATAATTCCAGCACTTGGGATGCTGAGGCAGGATAGAGAGTTTGAGTGCATCCTGGGCTATATCGTGAGGCCCTGTCTCAAAAAGAGTTCTAGCTTCTTAGTCGTAAAAGGTGTGGGCAGCAGATAGCTTCCAGCTTTTACCTCCTTCAGGGTCCACCTCAGATTTCATGATGAGGACACACGGTTCTCGAAGGAGTTCATGGCCCATCACTGGGCAAGGCAGGGGTAGGTGACAGCATGCTTCCTCCTGCCAACTCCCAGTCAATGAGCGATCAGAGTGGTGGTGTAAGACCTAGCCATTTCTGCCCAACTTGGGACTCCTCTAATAAACAGTCTTCACTCTGGGGCCCCCTGGCCCTGGCAGATCTGTATTGCAATATGACAATTCTCTGCCCAATCTTGCTTTCCCATGTCCTTTGCAGAGATGGAACTTCACACATCTTTGTACTTCTAGCCTTGTCTCAGCCTCAAACTGCTTCAACTGGTACTAGGTGGAAAGACAGCATTTTGAGATGGCCTGGCTGGGTATGTGGCTGCCATTCCTGGTGGAAAGGGGGTGCAGACAGCCCTTGGCATAAGGAGGCTGTCCAGTTACTAAAACCTTAGATGAAGTGGAATCCTGGTGCAGAGGAATGCAATGATAGGTAGATGATGGTGATGTCTTCATATGAGAGGAAGGGTGGACAAGGAATACAAGGGGATAGACCAGGACCGTTATTAGTTGATGTTCTCCTGGTGGGTATTGAACAGCAAAGTTGTTGTTAACAAACAACTTAATCATCTGCAAGAGGCGGTCTCTTTGGTAACTTGCCAATAAGTCCTCATGTCTTATAGTAGCCAAGTAGAAAAATCTGAAGGTCAAGCACAGACTTTGTTGGTGACACTAGCTAACCACCAACAAATGTCCAATTAAGCCAGGTCTATAATGTCAAGGTTGGAATCAAACCTGGGAACCTGAAACATGTGGTGGGGATATGTGATGCCCCCAAGAATTTTGACTCCTAGACCTTTCTGAGCCTGCAAACGAGGCCTTCTTTTCCTCAGTGAAAGCTAGAACCAGCCCTCTGCCTTCCTCTGCCCTAACGTAAGGAAGGACAAAGGGATGGTCTTTTCCTCATAAGGCTTCTCTCCAGGCTTATAACCAGTTAAGTCATAACATAACCTGTTGGGGTCATGCTGAATCTGATGAGGGAAAAGAGAGAGAGTATATGCCAAAAGAACGGTATCACCTGGTCAGGAGGTGCTGGGAAGGGTGGGAAAGAACTCGTGGGACTAGAT
The DNA here is from genome assembly GCA_007922755.1 of Pedetes capensis. Classification (NCBI taxonomy): domain Eukaryota; kingdom Metazoa; phylum Chordata; class Mammalia; order Rodentia; family Pedetidae; genus Pedetes; species Pedetes capensis. Next base: position 131,430 of record VMDO01002555.1, on the reverse strand, counting down.
TCTGAGGGTACCTCATCAAAGATGCCAGGTCCGCAGTGCTGGAGAAGGGAGAGCTTCTGCCTTGTGGATAACTCTCAGATACAGGATTTCATACCAGCAGAAAAGTATCACAAGGTAATGCAAACTCACTACTCTAGGGTGGCTCATAGAAGCTGTGAGACGTAGTGTTTTAGTTGGGTGCACTACCAGCCCGAATAGTTTCAGGTGCTCCATGGTGATGGATGGAAGGTGAGGTCCCAGCACAGTTAGAACCCAGACTGCTTTTCCTCTATGTCTGCTCTGATGGTGGTATAGATTCTGAAGGACAAAGTTTTGTTTTGTTTTTTTTCCTCTTCCAGTACTGGGGGTTGAACCCAAGGCCTCACACATGCTAGACAAACACCCTACCACTGAGCTGCACTCCTAGCCTCTATTTTATTAAAAAACTTTTTGTGTTTTTTGTTGTTGTTTGTTTTTTGAGGCAGACTCTTGCTTAGTTGTACAGGCTGCCTCGGGCTTCAAATTTGTGATCCTCCTGCCTCAGCCTCCTGAGTCTCGGGGAATAAGGTGTCCCAGCAACTGGCTGGGATATTCTTTTTTCCTCTAGATTTGTTGCCCCTTAATGAGAGCTTGGGCTGGGATTTAGCTCAGTTGGTAGAGCGCTGCTCTGCAGTCTCTGAGGTCCCGAGTTCGATTCCCAGCACCGCAAAATGGGAGAAGGACATGGCAACCCACTCCCAAGGCAATCCCTAAACAGTCAGCCATTGAAAACCCTATGAGGGTGGCTATGAGTCGACTCGACTCGAGGGCATCTAACAACAACAACAATGAGAGCTCATTTGAAGGACTTTTCCTCCTGGCCAAATAGGAGACTACAGATTGCTCTGATCCTCATTCTGCAAATAAATGCTGGCATGTGTGGAAGGTAGGTTAGAGCAACTCATTGAAAAAAAAACTCTTATTACAGTAATTAGCTTAAGGAAAACAGACCTCAAGAATTAGACCCATCTCTTATTCAAAGAATCCTCATTTCCCCCAATATCCTAATATCATCAAATTATCCTGTTCTGCTTATTTCATGGTGGAATCTCAGCGCTATAAACAACTATTCACATGTAAGCCAAAAAAAGAGCATTAATGCAGAACCAATGGAGTATAACCAGTGCTTCACCTGTCCTCACAGGATACCAAGCCACGGAGCAGGCATGTCATGTGTGGGTGGGGAATAAGAGGTACACAGAAATGCCTCCTTTTCTTTCCTTGTCATTGTAGTTCACCACATGAATCCAGTCATGCAATGGTCTGGTATTTGCATATCACCTATAAGAGTTCTCCCACATACCCTTAATCACCTCTAGATTATGTACAACATGTAATTCCATGTAATGGTAGCAGTTGTTATGCATATTGTTTAAGGAATAATGACAAGAAAAATTGTCTATACTATAGTATAGTATACACTATACTATGTGTTCAGTATAGGTGCATTTTTTTCCCCTAGATTTCTTTTTTTTTTTTCTTTCTTTCTTT
>VMDO01002555.1:119142-129821 GCA_007922755.1 Pedetes capensis | reverse complement strand
GGATGCTGAGCACCAACTGTATTCTCATCTCCATGAGAAGCGATGTATTTCAATCAACAGTCACCAGAAAAGAAATCAGGCCAAAGTTGAGACTGTTTCCAACTGACAAACCAAATGCTCACTGTTTCTCTCCAACTCTTAGAAAAAATACATTGGAAATAATTTAGCCCAGGAGCTTCTCTGCTTATCTGGAATAAGAAGGGCTATGTAGAGGACATTATGAAGATTTGAGTGTGATCCAGCCACTATCAGAAACAGTCCCCACGGAGGAATAAATTAGCAAAGCCAAGGATACAGTAAGTTCCAGGAATGAGTCTGATTCTTATTTCCCTGTGTATCATCCACACCTGTGAAAAGTTCTCCTATCCCTCTACAGGTCACATCAGAACTACCAGTCAATACACTGTTTGCATTTTATTCAAAAGACCTTAGGACATTACTGGAGCTGTTTCCATACGTCCTTCCATCCAGTGTCTGTGATATTCTGTCTCCTCTCTGTTGGGTCCCCACCTCCCACAGGCACCTTCTGGCCTTCACTGCTGTTCTATTTGTATCCAGCAAAGTATTCAACAATTCTGCACGAGAAGCCCAATTTCATTATTCAAAAAACACATGTACAAACAAAAACCAATTTCAAATACTGACTTTACAATTGTTTTATTCAAAGTAAATTTAAAACCTAATAAATAAATTTTTTAATGGGGATTTTAAATCATTTTATAGTTAGTTTTGATGTTGCTTAGCTTACCTTCAGACAAATTATTTATATATTATGTTCAAGGTTTCTGATACATTCTTATCTTTTTTAGGTAGCTATGGGAAGATTTCATATTCAAAAGCCAATACTACTTTTCCAGAATTTACGAGAAACAATCCACATGTCCCATGTAGTAGACAATTGCCCAAAGGATAAGAAGTCCTCAAACCTATGGCCACATTCAGGTCTTGAATTCTGGTTGTGTAAAATGAAAGGCTTTGCTTTCTGCAGAAAAACGAGCCTTAATTCTGTCTCACACATATGTCCACAGTGGGTATCGAAAGTTTTATTTTCTAAACCTTATGAGGATTTGACCTGTGCAGTCCAACTTTTCAATGACATATCCACATCACTGTCTATGGCAACTGACAGCTGCACTGGATTTAGACTAAGAATCCCAGTATTTTCATACTAGGTCCTCCTAATGACGAAGACAAACTGGTTTATTCTATGTACACAGAAAGGGGGAGGGAGGGTGAGTCATAAGAGTATCACATTAAAATAAATACTTTACACACTTTTCTCCCATGTCTAATAAATGTTGAAATTCTGATTGGAGAAAATTAGAAGGTAGTTAGCAACTCACTTAATTATGAACAAATGTAAAAACACACAAACCAAATAATACAAAAAAGAATCTTTTTTAATCTAAAAACTCATTTCCCAGGGCTAATAGCTGAGCCCTACCAATTTTAATCAGTTTATTTGACTAACAAGAGTTATTCAGCATTTTCTCCAAAGTGAGATAATATATAATAGATTTTGGTAAGCCTTTCTAAATTAGGACACAATGCCGCAGGCAGTTCAAGGAAAAAAATAGCCATATTTTTTCTTTGGTGTAACCAAAAGGATATCCAAGCGTTAGCAAATGTTGGCATTTCAAGTGGTAGGAAATTGCCAAATGGAAGTTTAAACTCCTATAAAATAAACTCTTGTAAAAGGAAAAGATCCGCCCACAGTTCTGTAGTGCAAGTTTTCAAATTTAATTCTGAAAAATAATTTTATTTAGTAAGCAGGAAACAAATCCCAGCAGTGTATCACTTACTCCTCTCCCCTGCCCTCGCCTCTCTTCCCGGCTCTGTACATCTACACTATCGCTTCAGTTCTCAAAGAAGGGTTTGGCTGCTACTCAAGGAGGAAAGTCGTGTAAAAACTGCCCTAGCTTTGAACATCAGGCCAAAAGTCCTGTACGGGGCTGCACAGCAGCAGGCACCAAGTTCCAGCATTGTCACCTCCATGTTTGTCATTTTTACAAAAAAGAAACAAAGACTTTTTCCCCCAGAAAAAAGTACCTGAAGCTATTAGTTGTTTAGCCCTTTTCCAACTTCTCTGAGTCCCCCAGGCCGCGTCTGCCCTCAGCAGCACACAGATGCATATACCCCTGCCTTCTGTGCATTAGGAACCAGGCAGCCCACTGCCTCTCCTAGAAGTAATGGCCTTTCTCTTCCTAGGGGACTCACTAAATTCTATAAACTTAATGCTTTCAGAGCAGTTACCACCTAGTCCAAAAGACTCCATTACCCTACCTAGCTTGGTTCTTTCTTTCTTTCTGCTATTTCTGTATATACTATTAGTGTGTGTACTTGTTAAAATGAAAAGTGTTCAATATGCACACACTCTCCCAGCATTTTAGAAAAAAAAAAAAAAAAAATCTTCCCCAGGAAGCACTTTCAGAAGTTTAAGCTTCTACTTGCTTTGAAGCCACATGGCAAGTGGCGAGTGAGTCCTAAGTGACCCACAGCACTGGGGTCCCCAGCACCAACGCTGCGCAGGGGCCCAGCAAGCCAAGGAAGGGCCCCTCTAGGCTTCCTAGAGTGGTACATTGCTCGTCCCCTGCCTTGCCAGGGAAAGGCGCATTCTAATCCTAACTCTGCTCCCTCCCAGCACCCTGACACTGCTCTAAGGGATCCCTGTCCTCTGCCCTGGCCACCCCATCTGCGAGGCCAGGAGCCCTGGGCTGCAGGGAGTCAACTGGATCCTCCACACACTGCAGGCGGCCCTCGCCCGCCTCATCCCCCGCCAGCCTGTCCAGGGGACATCCTTTTGCAGCGTCCAGCGCCCTGCGAGCTCGGGTGTCCGCAGGCTCCACGGCCTCCCCCTCTCCCTCGGAGATGACCGTCATAGGGCTGCTCTGGATGCGGTTCCGCATGCTGTACCTGCTGCTGGCCGCGGAGGGCGGCGTTCGGCTGCGGCCGTACCTGGGGCCGGAGAAGGACAGACTTCGCGGCATCAGGCCCTCGCTCTTGGCCCACTCCTCCTGGGCCCTCCTGCTCTTGCTGGGGGAGCAGCTGGACGGGCTCTCGGGGGTGTCTGGCGAAGGCTCTGACCTGGACCTCTGGAACCGCGGGTCCGTGCTCTTCAGCATCTCGGCCGCTGACATGCGGGCGCTGGTGTCGGAACGGCTCCCCTTCTTTAGCAGCAGGGCTTTGAAGTTGTCGCTGCTGGTGCTGCTCTTCCGCACACTTCTCTGAATGGACCCTACTTGTTTCGGAGAGGCCAGGCTGGGGGCAGCGCCCGTGGGTGTCACAGGCGGAGAGGGAGAATGGTTGCGGGAGTGATCATCCTCTGAGTCTTTACGGCCAAGAACTTTCCTTTTGGATCTGAGATTTAATAAAAATCGAGATAAAGTTAATTCTTATTAACCTTTGCTCCAATCACCTTGCTGTTCTTACCGCATCTTTGGGTCGCCATCTACCAAAGATTGACTTAAAGAAAAACACTTACTGTAACTATGGAAAACTTCAAATACTCTCACAAAAAAAAAAGAACAGTTTGTTCCACTACCACGCCAGTCCATAACTACCTGTGACAGTCATTAGCCACTGCCACACTGCATTCTCATTGGATTATTTTCAAACAAACCTCAGACACTGCGTTAACCTACTTCAGACAGGGCCATTTCCAAAGTTTTGAGTAGTTACCATTTTCACTTACCCCAAGACTGGACTCATCCCCTGCTGACCACTCTTTCTTTCTACTCTTGCGTGCCTAGGTTGCTGCTTGAACTTGAACAAGCCGAATAGATGAGCCAGGGTCCAGCATAATGCCTAAGTGAAGGCCTGGCCCACTCCTGGGTCTACAACAACTCTACAACTTTACAGTCTCAGGAGACTCAGCACACCCTCACCATTTAAAATCCAAGCAAAACATTACCCCGCAGACCAATGCCAGAAAGACAGAGGTGAGCAGAGCTGCTTTGGGGAGAGCCAGCCCAGAATTTGAGGCCACGTGCTATAAATGGAAAGAAGTCCCATCCAGTCCTACCTGTCCTACCAGCCAGCTGTTCATTCTCTAGACCTTAGTTACCTTCTCTAAAACCCAAAGTAAGTCTCCCTGGGCTCTCACAGGACCCTATGTCAACTTCTAGAAATCCAGTTTTCCAGAAAACAAGAGTGGACCTTCTGTGCCAGTTCCCATTTCATGACAGATTCAGAAAACTTCTCACTGATCAAGAAAATGTGAAGCACCAGCTCCATGGCACACACCTATCTCATCTATTCAGGAGGCTAAGGCAGGAGGGCCATGAGGTTAAGGCCAGAAGCAGCCTCTGCAGTGAGACTGTGTCTCAAAACAAAAAATGGGCTGGGGTGCGCCTCAGTGGAAGAGCACTTGCCTAGCATGCACAAGGCTCTAGGTTCAATTCCAAGTGTGCAAAAAGAAAAAGAGAAAAAGAAAAGAAAGAACAAAAAGGAGGAGGAGGAGGAGGAGGAGAAGGAGGAAGAAAATGTTAGGGATGGGGTAAAGTATGGAAGAGGAGGGGTCAAAGTGGGGAAGAAAATATTTTCTGTGGGGATTTCTTGTCCTCAATCTCTAGAACCTCCCAGTCCAATGTGTCCTGTATAGTCAGCAAGGCAAGTAATAAGCGAGATGAGCCAAGTGCCCCTCACTGGCCTTTTCATGCAAACAACTCAGTGTGTGTCCAACTCTCAGCTGAGTGCAGGGAGATTTGCCTTACGAGTCTTGAAGCACCTAATGAATTAAAAACATGAGTCTGTCTCTTCTGCTGCTATAAAACTCCAGCCCCTGCAGTAGGGAAAGGTTAGGAGTATAGTACTGGGACATGTGGGTTGATTGTTGACTGTGAGAACCACTACCTTATACAGCTGTGTGATTTGGGACAAGGGACATCCATGCTGTGCCTCAGCCTCCACACTAGTAAAATGGAGATGTCAGTGAGGATTAAATGAAGAAAGGCACCCTTGGAATCCCATTGTTGTTGTTAGGTACCATCACGTCAGGTTTGACTCATCGTGACCCTATGTACAATAGAATGAAACACTCTCTGACACTGTGCCACGCCTGACACTATGTCAGTGCTTCTCTGCTATCCACAGGGTTTTCGATGGCTGGTTATTTCAGGAATGTTTCAGGAATTGGGCTCTCAGGTCCTTCTCCCATTTTTGCAGTGGTGGGGACCGAACCCAGGGCCTCAGAGAGTGTAGGGCAGCACTCTACCCACTGAGCTAAACCCTAGCCCCTGGAGTCACATAGGCCTAGGTTAAATCTCACTGCTGAAGCCTCTTCATTATGTGACCTTGGTCAAGTTAGGATTCCTGATTGCGTTTCTTGTCTGCAAAAGGGAAAGAAAGATGAACAGCAATTGAGTGTCAGGCATAGAAGAGTGCTTAACAAAGCTTTGAATGCCAGATAGGGAAAGAATTCTTCCTTCCTGCTATTTTATTGTCACATGGCCTATACAATAAGGCAGAGGGGAGGATGGTCCCATGTTGGCCATGCTGGGCACTTTGGTGTTCCCAGGGTTGTCTCCATGCTTCTGGCCAAAAAGGAGTCACCAAAGTGGAGGACAGGCAGTGGTAAGGACCCAGACAGGTCCGAAGGGTAGCTAGAAGTGATGGGGTACCAGCCCCTATGGGACAGCAAAATGTGGCCTGTGATACTTTAGTTCAAGGTCCTATTCAGCAGTCAATCAGAGCAGTGCCCTCATATAAGTTAATGGCCCATGACAAACTATAGAAATGAGAACACCTCTAAAGCACAGAGCTGGAAAAGATTTCTTCTTCTTCTTCTTTTTTTTTTTTTTTTTTGGTGGTACTTGGAGGTTGATTGAACCTGAGGCCTTGCATATACTTTGCAAGTGCTCTACCACTGAGCTGCACCCCCAGCCCATTTTTAATTTTTTTCTTGAGACAGAGTCTCACTGAGTTATGCAGGCTGCCTCTGGCCTCAAACTTGAGATCCTCCTGCCTCCACCTCCCATGTTGCTGGGATTATAAATGTGGGCCACCATGCCCAGTCTGGTAAAGAATTTAAAGATGGTCTAGTCCAACCACTTTGGGTTTTAGAGAAGGAAACTAAGGTCTGGAGAGTGGACAGCTGGCTGGTAGGACAGGTAGCACTGGATGGGGCTTCTTTCCACTTATAGCACGTGGCCTCACAGCCTACACTGGCTCTCCCCAAGGCAGCTCTGCTCACCTCAGTCTTCCTGGTGTTGGTCTGTGGGGTAATGTTTTACTAGGTTTTTAAATGATGAGGGTGTGCTCAGATATATAAAACAAGTTATAACCACATTTGATTAAAGGTATGACCTTTAATTGTAGATGTAGAATTAAAATAAATGATAGGGTTTTACAAAACAGAAACTGCTGTTTCTCACGAGCAACTGTCCTTTAAAAGGAGAATCAAACTCATGAATTCTCTGCATACACACCCACACACGTATTTTTAAAGAAGATGGCTATTTTTTAAAAAGTACTTAAACAGTTAACCCTGGCTTAAAAACTAATTACTTCAATAAATATAAAAAACTTCACACCTTAACTTGTGCTCTACACTTTCCATCTGGCTTTAAATACGAAGTGAATTAATTTGCATTATAACACTTGAAAGCTGTGCTTCAAATTCAATAGCCTATTTTAAATTATGAAGTTAGGTGCTGAAGGGTAGGAAAATAAAGTCCTAAATACATGGACTTCAGATGGATTTTTATTACATCTGTGAATACAGCATAAATGCTACAACAGAAATTCATGTGTGCACTGGCTTCCTCTGTGTACTTTATTTTGAAGGCTACTTGGGTTTTACATCTCTCATGTGCACAGAGAATAATACACACTGGCCAATTTTTACATCTGTACTAGATGTAACTGTCTAGTCAGAGAAACCACAAATTTTTCAGCGCCTTCTGAAGATTGCCAAAATAAAATATAGAAGAGACCTTTGGCATATTTTTAGGAAAAGTATGTAGTAATTTGGCCTGACAACAGTTGGGTTTCCTTGAGACTAAGTATTTAGTACACAGAGCAACCAGGCAACACAAATCTCTGTGGCTTGCTCTTATAAATATATTTTCCTTTATATTTAGCAACTCAATGCATTCCATACTAAGTGAAAGGCTTTGAGTCTTGGAAGAATTTTCTGATAGTTAAATTCCAATTGGTCTCACTTAATTCATAAAATATTTATTGAGTGCTTATTATATGTCTGGGCTGGGGTTTAACTCAGTTGGTAGAGTGCCACTCTACATACTCTGAGGCCCTGGGTTCAATCCCCAGCACCACAAAAATGGGAGAAGGATGTGGCAGCCCACTCTTGAAATAATCCTAAAGCAATCAGCCATTGAAAACCCTATGAAGGTCCCTATGAGTCGGATGCAACTTGATGGCACCTTAAAATAACAACAATTCTGTGTCTAGCATGGTCAAAGTTAGAAACATCTGTATAAACTTATAGAAATGCCACTATAAGTTTGATTTTAAAAGACACAGACTTTTTTATTTCACTGTTTTGAGAAATAGCTGGATAACTATCTGCCTTTTTATTTCTAATGAGATCAAAGACACCAATGAGACAACCTTACAGCAGCCTGTGTTTAGGGTTTACCCTACATTCTGGAGCTATACCAACACTAGAGCTGAGAGGCAAAGAACACGCAAGTCTTGATGAATACCTCAATTTGCCAGCTTGTTTTTTCCCCAAGTTAGATGTTTACATGCTGCACAAAGAGTTCCATGTAGGGGACAGTACCATGCTTTCTATCTCGTGCAACATCCTTTCCAGTTAAATCCCAAACATTGGGGGAACAGTGCTGAAAAAGGTTATTTATACAGAGGCTCAAGTGATTTCACAGGATGCTTTGTTTCAGGAGATAAAAAGGACCTTCACTCAAGGAAAAATAAGGTCATGGCAACATAAGAGCTATCTGAAATATCTCAACATAGTGCAGTAAGGAAGTCTAGAAGGAAGGTTTACACAATTATAGCTTAAAGTACTTGCACATATACAGTCTTATCATTTTTTACAATTACATCTGGTGGGAACATTCAGATGTTTTCAACCTGAAAAACAATGTAATAATTAAACCTTTAGTGCTAAATCATATTCACTCTTAAAAATAACCACATATAAAAACTATTAACAGTTCAGGCAGTTTATGTTGAAAACTCCACCCCATGTGTATTTTTTAAATTCAACAGTTCCTGGTGCCAGTAGATGGCACTACCGGTATGTAGTAAAAGCAAATTTAATTCCTTCTGCTTCTGCTTAAAAAGAGATGCACTTTCACTGAAACACTTAAGGTGCCAAAGAAATTGCACTATAATATTATGGGCTGTCTGTAAAATGCATAATAATAATAATAATAATAATAATAATAATAATAATAGAAGCTAAAACACCTTTAAGCAGGGAGTTCTACAGAGCCAGTCTGTGCATCCTAGGTCCAGAGACCACAGCATTTCCCATCTCAGACTGGATCACCAGCTGCTCTAATCCAATTCTTGTAAATACTGTATCATGACTGTCACACTGCATTTTTTGTCAACAAGAGCAGTGTCTGCCAGAAGATATCACACTGAGCCTCTGTCCCTAATGTTAATATAAAAATCAGTGGAACAAAGTAAAATAGATATTGGAGTCAAAGGAAATTAAAATGTAAGAAACACTAGAAAATCAATAATAAAGTTAATGAGTCATGACTGGGTGGCAGAAGAAACCTCAAGGAAGTAAAGAGAGGAACCATTTGGAAAGAAGGAATCATAAAGTAGATTAAAGTATGAGGAAGGAGCTTTGGATACCTGTGAATAGCTGCAAAAAGGTCTTCTGTGGTCCTGGGTCTAGTGGGAGTCATCACCTCATGGCTCCCGTCTTCTTTAAAGAACTCATAGGCTTCTGAGCCAGCAGGGGCTGCATTGGTCTCCAGAACCCCAGCTAGAGGGGAAGCAAGCAAGCAGGCAACACGAGATGGATAGTGAGTAGAATTTCAGTCCATTGCCAGGCTTCCCTGCCATTCCGGGACAAGGTGGGAACCACAGGGGAAGCAGTGGGGTCTAGAATATATATATATCTTGGTTCTGGAGGGCTGAACCCAGTGCTTCATGCATATCTTGCAAGTGTTCTACTACTGAGCTGCACCCCTTGTGACAGGGTCTTTCTAAGTTATGCAAGGTGCCCCTGGCCTCAAACTCGTGATCCTCCTGCCTCAGCCTCCTGAGTCACTGGGGTTGAAGGCATGAGCCACTGAGCCTGGCTGTAGTTTGAAATTTCACAGAGATGGAGGAAATGGCACTCGCCTGACAGCCCCAGCTCAGTGTGTTCTGTTATGGAACTTGCACTGAATTGCTCTTAAATTCTTCTACATTTCTTTGCTGCTCTCCAGAAGGAAGATTACTCATTGCTACTTCATACCCAGCCTGCTGCAAACCACTCTATCCCATTTGCTGTTATTCTGTAAGTTCTTCCCTTCGATCTGGAATCTTAAAAAAATTCCACACAATGCAAAGTTGGTAACCCCATGTAAGAAGCCCACATATCGCTGGTTTTAACATGAGTCTAGTCTGATCTACCTGGTTCCACATGTGAGCCTTCAGCAGCCCTGTTTGGCTCAGCTGCAGATGATCAGAGGCACACAGCAGAGAGAAGCCACTTACCTTCACCATCCTGTTGAGACAGGCAGCTCTCCGCATTGCCCCCACCATCCAAACTGCTTTCGGCTGGCTCTTCCTGCGTGGCGACTGGTGGGGCATCGGGCTGTACCATGGGGGCATTGGCTTCCAGTCTGCCCAGACACACTGATCCTGCAGCTCCTCCCTCCAGAACCGAGCTGCCGGGATCCAGGGCATGAGAACCAGCTGGGGCTGCAGGACTCTCTCTCGCCTCTTCGCTGCGCACTGAGCTCTCCTCTGCCCTGGTGGGGCTGGGCGTGCCTCCGAAGGCTTTCTCCCCATTCTCTGTGGACTCTGCTGCGAAATCTTTCTGCGGAGGTGGCACCACCAGGAACAGTTTGGGCTTCTTGGAGATGGGAGGAGGCTTCCTGCTGGGGGAAGAGTCTGGAAGCGGGGTAGTCTGGGGGCCAGGTTGAACCTCTGCCTTGCCAGTGCGTGGCCCCAGAGCTCCATGGCTGCAGCTCAGAGGGCCGCCACGCTCGGCTGCACTGTCATGGTCACCCTGACTCGGGCTCTTGGCAGGCGTTGGGAGCGAGCTTGTCACCGAGGCAGGCTGGCTTTCACTCTCCATTTCATTTATGCTATTTCGGGATTTCAGGAAAGCAGATGGCTTGAAGTGATACTGTGGAGCAGTCGGAGGCCGCTGTTCCTGAGCTGCTGGTTCAAACAGCGCTGCCTTGGCGCCTGGGTTCTTCCTCACGGGCCTCAACTGTACCATCTGCAACGCCTCTGTGGTGATCAGGGGCATGGGGGGCCTCCCGCTCTCCTCCTTGTTTGCAGGTGGTCTGATGGCCTCCCTGGAGGGTTCAGGCTGCCCAGAGTGTTTCAAAGAAGGCCTGGTGTCTTTCATGAATTTGGGGTCCAGAGGTGGAGCAGGTGGGGGCAGCGAGGAGGGCAAAAAGGGTGGAGGTGCTGGCAAGGGAACCAGAGAATCTGCAAAGGGGGGGCCCAGAGCTGTGGGGGGCAGGGGGAGGCACCCATCAGTGGGGGGACAGGGCAGGGCGAGGGCTTCTGGTGGTGGA
>VMDO01002555.1:72449-119042 GCA_007922755.1 Pedetes capensis | reverse complement strand
GGACACGGACACGGAGGAGATCAGAGAGGACTTCCTTTCTGGCACCTTGGGCTTGGCCTTGCCCTTCCCATTTGCTGGTGACATGGATTTTAAAAACACAGGCACAGGGGTGAGTGCGGTGGGTGTATTCGACTGGCTGGAATACCCGCTGGATGGAGAAGTGACTCTCTGCGACTTCTCCGGAGAGGTAATCTTTGGTTTGACTGCGCCACCAGGCACTTGGGGTATCGTGGCCCTGGAACCCTCCTGGACATGGCGGACGGGCTCGTTTCCAGTGGGTCCCTCACTGCTGGCGGAACAGCCCCCTGCAGGGTTCCCAGGGTCTTCCTGCACGCCTGTGTAGTCAATGTAGTAGCCCCACGGGTCCGTGTACTCCGACTTGACGCTGCTTGCGTCACTCTGCGAGGGAGTGACCCCACACAGGGAATAGACGTTTGGGGTGGTGGCGGAGGTCATGCTGCTCCCCGCGCTGACGGTGCTCTGGCTCCGGGAACGAGGCAGCCAGGGCTCCTCAAAGTCACTGCAGGGGCTCTGTGAGGGCGAGCTGCAGCCCTTGCCGGGGAGGCTCAGCTGCAGAGAGTGCTGCAGCGTGGCGATCAGGCTCTCGTTGAGCACCTGCCCGTTAGGCTGGCCGCCCTTCTTGGGAATCCTGCGGAGGGAGTCTGTCCGGGAGGGAGGCAGGGGAGGCTTCTTTGCTTTCTTCAAAGAGATGTTTCTCGAAAGAGATTTATCGTGGTCATTTGGCCGGTCTCCTTGGCTTTTCGGAGCTCTTGCATCGAAAACATTGACCACGCTGTGCCTGGGGTTCCCAAAGCCATCCCGGCTATTGCAGAGATTCCCAGACCCCCGTCCAGAGTCACTGTGCAGAGACGTGTAATAGGCGTCCTGGTCCTCCGAGTACAGGGACCTGGCATCCTCTTTGATGGATGTCTGGTCTAAACTGCAGCTGCTCATGTTACTTGTGGGAGTGGAGTAACCAGGAGTCGCCACGTGTGGCTTCAGTGGGGATGCCCGCCCATTGCTGGAGGCTTTGTATTCCCAGGGCTCGGAGCTGCCGTGCCCTCTGCCCCCTGAGTAACTAGAGTCACTCTTGCCATCCACATCCTGGGGGTGGGCTGGGAAGCTCAGGTTGTTTCTACAGTCATAGGGCGTGGCTTGGGACACATTCTCCCTATTTGCTGGGGCATTGAGAGAGACCTCTGAATCACAGAGGGACAGCAGGGTGGTGGTGCTGGGGGCAGGGGAGTCTAAGGTTTGTGAATGAACGGAGTGACCCTCATTCCAGTGATGAGCAGGGGACTGGCGATCGTCTTTCACAGCACGTCTGGAGAGGAAGTGGTCTCTGGATTTTAGTTTTGAGTATGAGGATGAGCTGGCCATTCTGCTGTCCAGTTGCCCTGCACTGTGAGCAGTGTGGATCACAATAATCTCTGAGGAGGACAAGAGTGTGGCGTTTGGGATGATGCTGGTGGAGTAGGTCGCATGAGGGGAAACCACACACGCTGGGCTTATTATATTTTCACTCTCCAAGTACCTCACCTCCTGGGATTTGGGCCTCACAAGTGTTCCGGGCCTTGAAGCACCGCCTAAATGTCCTACGTTTTCATCTCCCTGTGCGTTACCCCTCTGGTAGGGGAAAATGCCATCCATGTCTTCTGCAGGGCCGAGCACTCCCAGCCCTGTGTCCAGGGACCGGGTGCTTGCCCGGACGCCGGATCGAGGAAGACTATGGAAACCAGCATCACTGTGGAGGCGAGAAGGGAGCACGACCCCCACCGAGTCACTCAGCACAGACATGTTGCCAGAGGAGCCTGAGAAGTGGCTCATCTGGGCGGCAATGCCCAGCCCCTTGTGTGCCCTGATCCTTCTCATTGAAGGTGGTACGACTTTCACATCCTCTGTCTGACAGCTGGAGTCCCTGGTTTCTGAGCACTGCCCAGGAGACCGATAGCTATCAAGCCTTCCTAGCGTGCAGTAGTGGTCTGGGGTATACAATGAGTGACCACTGACATCATCTGGGCCAGTGCTCGATGCTGGAGAAAAAGCAGAAAGACGCCTGTTACTTGAAAATACAAATCCACGTGTTATCACCTGTACCCAGAGCCCCTTCTGACTTGGGAGTCATTAAAAAACAAACTAACAAACTAAACCTTTCTGTATTTGATTTTCTTTTGTCCTGTATGTACTTCATTGAATTTAAATGGCTTCTGACACCTCCTAAAATAAAAACTCTTATCATCGATTTCATGTACTTTTTCTGATAATGTGTATTTCAAATCCTCCTAGAGCCTGAGTGCTGCATATGGAATTCTCAGGTTTTCCCTTCAAGGTCAACACCACTGAGTCCTCTATGGAAGATTTTCTTGTCCAGTATGACAAACTTTTAGTAAAGACTTCAATGTAGACTTTTACCGTGGGATGGCACAGAGCATCTAACAGGCAATCATTGTCTTACCCAAAAATCAAATGAATGCAGTAATGAAATAACAGGGCCACATAAATACCACTTAAATGATTCTAGTATAAAACGGTGTTAATTACATTGATTCTTTATGTCAGAAGGAAGTCCTAAGAAAAAGAAAATTGATTCACAGGCCCATCTGTGTTTCAAACATTTCATTATCCATCTTAAGCCACTATCATCTGTCTGTTGGTGACATTCAAAATTCAACAGCAATCTGTTGTGTTCTGGTGGGGGGAAGAGTGGCAGGAATGGATCCAGCGAACATTTTTGCAAATTAGGGATATTTATTTTTTGGCATTTTACAACCAAACAGAGAATAGTATGTTAAAAAGAAAGAAAGAAACATAAGGAAGGGTAAAAAGAGAGGGAAGTGGACGATGAAAACCCGAAATGTACATAAATGGATCTCAAGCTACCCAGAAAAGAATAGAGCTTTAATAAATAAATAAATAAATACATACATACATAAATATATATATATATATATATATATATATATATATATATATATACACATATGTGAAGCCAAGAACTTACCCACAGTGTACTAGGAAGATAGATAAAATCAACCCTTAGGACAAATTAAACTTTCTAAAATAGTGGCAAACCATGGTTCTCTCAGTTTTTCATCCAGTAAGAAGTATGTATGGGTATAGCAGCCAAATACAATTACATACCAACAAAATATTCCTATCTGATTCCAAAAGATAAAACCTCAAAATGATGTTTAGATTCATTTTTGTGTAGTCTTAAGATTAAAGTATGAAATTTTGTCACCTTCCTTTAAATGGAAGGCAACAAATTATGTCATCAGATATGCTTTGGAAGTTAACATTAAAGGAAGGCTCTCAGACCCAGGTTTTGCTGAGAGATGCTGGCTGAGCGTCTGTCTGCATCACTGGACACGTGGACAAGGACACTGGTAATGATGGGTTCCTGATGGATGGGATTCTTCCTCATGTAACTTAACTATTGCATGGCACGTGTCCCTGCCTAGATATGCAAAGCCTATTCTTCTGAGTAGCAAGGGTATTACTGAAATAGCAGCAATGCACTTATATCGATCTAAAAAAAGATGTTACCCTGTGAGGAAGGCTACCCAGCACAGAGCCCTTTCCTTCACTGTGATAATGGAAAATTGTTTTTATACTCGGGTCTTTGGCAAAGATGATCTATTTCCTCTTTCTACCCTCTGCCAGGCACTCAATGAACACACACACACACACATATTTGTCTCTCACAAAGAAGGGAAGTGGGTAGAAGGACAGGGGCAGAAAAAAAATCTACTTTGAAGAAAAAAAAAAACAGAGAGTCCAAGTTTCTGCCATTTGGTAACCTAGAAGACGGAAGGCTGACTTGTATTGATGTATCTGGTTGTACGAGCTCAATTCCAAAAACTGAAGGATACCTCACTCCATTCAATAATGGATCTTAATAACTTTTCCTTTCAAAGCTGTAGCGGTGAGCTGGAAGTGTAGATCAGTGGTAGGTCTCTTCCCTAGCATGTGTGGGGTCTTGGACTTGATGCCTAGTACTGCAAAACCACCCTTCCTCCCAAAAAACCTGGAGTGGTTTTTGAATGGGGTTTGTGGTTGATTTTTTTAATTTTAGTTATTTATTTTTGCAGTACTTGGGGGTTGAACCCAAGGCCTCACACAAACCTTGCCAGTCCTCTAAGTGGTATATTTTTAACTGTCACTGTTAAAACTAGTAAGTGCCATAAACAAAGGCTGATATATTTGGGTAGTAACTTTGAGTGTGAAACCATTCTAGAATTCTCAAAGTAGAAATATAAGCATTTCTTCACTGTCTGCTGATGAGCACTACTTTCTTAATAAAATAACAATGTTTTCCTAAAGACCTTAAAAAACAGATGAGAAACAGCTAATAGGTAATTTATCAGACAGACCACCAAAATTCTAGTACCAAAAGGGACGCTTCAATATTTTCACAATATAAATTTCAGTGTCACAATATTACAAGGCAAAGATGAATGCTACATGATTAAAGAACAAACCAAATGTGAAAAGAGAACTACAAACATAAGCTATTCAGTGTTACTAAAAATTCTCATGGGGTTCATTTGATTTAAAAACATATGTAAAGGCAGAACTATGTATTGTTTTTCTTTTGCATAAGGCAAACTATACATAGTTATGTCATGGATTTCCAGTTTCTAAAACAAAACAAGAAACAAACAAAAATCACGTAGTTAAGGATGATAAAAATCTACAAGTGAGTTTTTTTCTCCTTTTTTCTTTTGATGCTGGAGATAGAGTACAGGGGGCCATGCAATGCTAATCATGTGCTCTACCACTGAGCTACACCATTAGCCTACAAGTTAATTTACAGGTTTAGTATAGGACTTTTTAAAAAGACTTGTCCAGGCTTCTGTAATATTTTTAGTACAAACCAGAAAATATTATTCATAAAAAGATTCCTTTAAATGAGGTTTTTCTCCTTCAGATATCTCCATGGAGATAAATTCAGTAGCCAAATATAATTACAAGTGAATAAAAGAATTCTTTCTTGATAATCTTGATTCTAAAAGGTGAAACCTCATAACATGATGTTCAGATTCATTTCGTTTTAAGACGAGATTAAAGAGAAAAAATTGAATTTTTGTCCAATCCATTTAAATGGAAGGCAAAAAGTGAGAGGCCAACAGTTATGCTTTGGAAGTAAACATTAACTATTATACCTTAAAGTGCTATATGCTGGCTAGCCTCCAGAGTCTACTACATGGATTTTTAACTGAAAATGGAATATAATTAAGCATTATATATATTTCAAATTCATAGGCGCACCACTGTATGGGTGGGTTTTTAAAAATCCAAACCTCTGGCAACTTGGACAGTGTCTAGTGGACAGGGTGGTCTTTCCTACTGAATGCCTTTCCTTCAGAGAATCACTTCCTTTTTGTCTAATTTCTTTTGGCTCAGCCATACTTCCTGATGTTTTCTATATAGACGAAGACTAATTTTTAAGAAAAAACAAAGTGTCTATTTTTTGATAATTATTAGGGAGTACCAACTTTCAAATCAGTGTCCTTAAAAGTACAAAATATTGAGAGCAACTGAGTCAACCAAAAGTCTAGAAAGGATGGGGGTAACATATGACCCAATATTTTTGCTAATTAGAACTCTATTCAAATTGTCACTTCTCTTCATTCTATCCACCAATCCTCCAACTAGCCTATCTATAAAACTAGAGTCATTGTCTGAGCAACTGTCTGGTTTTGTTGTTTCTTTTGCTAGCTCTTAGGTACAGTTGTCTCAGTGGCCTGCCAGCTGTCACCCAGGTTACGTCACCGGCTGTGCAATGACACTGTCTGATGTCTGGCAGCAGTCATAGCACAGATGATGTGAGGAAAGCTATTTTCTTTCCTCCAGCATTAATAGTTGTTCCATGTTACATGAAAAAGAGAAATGAGCCGGGATTCCAGGACTCAATCATCAATTTTCAAAGTATTAAAATTGAAGAAGACCCGGTTTTCTTAGCTGGACAGGTCATTTCAGTAAGATCAAAGAAGGAACTGAGTTCCTGGCTTGGCTGGTTAAATAATAACATTGACCCTATGGCCAGGTGTGGTGGTGCATACCTGTGATCCTAGCAACTCAAAGGGCAGAGGCAGGGGAGTTTGAGGCCAGACACAACCAGCATAACTTAATGAGACCCTGACTCAAAATAAAAAAATTAAAAATGAGCTGAGGGTGCAGCCCAGTGATAGAGCAAAGTATATGTGAGGACCCAAGTTCAACCCCTAAGTACCCCAAAAAGAAAAAAAAAAAGAACTACAAGTTCCTAACTCTCAGGTTCTAGGCTTCATATTCCATACGTCAGTGGACAATCTGTGTTGAATACTTATGTGTATGCACATCTTTATCTGGGCCCAACTATACGTATACGCTGCACAGAAACATCCAGAACCTACTTATTTTGGTTAGAAAGCCACTTAAAACGTAGCTTGCCTCAAACCATCTACCATGTTATCTTACAAAGGGTCTAATTGCCTATCCTTAAACTCACTTTCTTAGGGTAAGGCACATCTCCTAAAAAGGCCATTAACACAGAAATGTTACCTGAGTACTATAAGAAACTAGCCCTTCAAAGTGCTGAGCATATGAACGCAGACTAGTTTCTCAAATGTGTTAGCTGTCACCTCAAGAAGAAAAAGTCTGAAAGACACAGCTAAGTTTTGAGAAGGAGAAAGCACACATGTGGCAGTAAGGCACAGGTTTAGAGCAGGTGCCTCCAGGCCTCAGGGAGCCTGTGGGGTAAGAACCATGGGTGCAGCTGCAGTCCTGCCTCTTTGTTTCTAACCCCTCCGGTACAGAATAAGATGAGCACAAGTATAGAATTGAAGCCCTGGAGCTACTTACAGCAGAGGCAAGGCCCTGCTATTCTTGCCCCAATGTTGCTGCCATCTAGAAGGCAAGACATAGATACTCGAGGACCAGATGGCAGTAAAAGAGAAAATGCCAATTAAGGAAGACTGAGTCTGCCCTCCCTAATACAAGGCACTTTAGCAGGGGCACTGGGCAGGAAAAATGCACTGGTATAATGTCTATAGCCTCAGAAGCTGAAATGCTACCTCAAGGAGCTAGAATAGATAGATCGCTATGGCTACATTAAGCTCATTTTGACTACAAGCCTAAAAGACAATTGTGGAAATAAAAGATTCTGAGTTTCTACAGTGTAACCTATAGTCATAAATTAAATTAAATAAAACATCAGGTTAAAGTAACTATTAGGCAATAAGTCCATAGGTTAGTGACAGAGGAAGAGGCAAATTTCAAGATAGATAGCATTATGCTCCCCACAATAACAGCAGAGGCTATTGCATTTATAGTTGTGCCATATATTATGAGCATCACATGTATAAACTCATGGAGTCCTCAAAGAACCTTATCAGGTATGTTCTGTTAAACAACCCTATGAGGTAGGCTCTATTAACATCACCAGCCATCTGTGGAATGTAGAAGGGGATCCAGAGAGGTTAAGTAACTTGGCCAAGGTCACCCAGAGAGTGTCAGCTGGGATTCAAACTCCAGCATTCTTTCACTGGAGTCCTGCTCTTGACCCTGAGCTATGCTAAGCTGTCCCTGCAGACACTCCTGCTGGGCCCCATTAAAACAAAAGGAGAAGATGTAATTACAGAGGGAGGAGAATGAAAGAATTATCCAAAGCATATGGGAAAATAAGCATGAACACAATGGGTAAGTGAATAATGAACTAAACAACTCTCTCACCCGCCTCAATTTTTAAAATTGTTTTCTGTTTTGATCACAAGTTAAAAAATACTGAGTAAAAAAGCTATGAAATTATTTCATTGCAAGTAATGAAGGTATTACCCAGCAAACATGACCACTTTCTATTATAATGACATTTACCATTAAATAATCCCAGACTGCTGCGTCTTAGGACAAAGCAGTACTGTCAGCATAACTAGTAAGTCCAACCCACAATGTGAAGTCCTAGAATGAAGTTTCAGTTTGTCATGGTTTGAATATAAAGTATCTCCCAAAGGTCATGTGCTTTAATGTTGGGTCCCCAGCTAGTGGCACAGTCTCGGAAGGTTGTGGAACTTTGGAAGGTAGGTAGGTCTAGCTTGGCAGAAGGGAGTCACTGGGGGTGGGCCTTTAGAGGTTTTTACCCTGAACATGTAGCTCTGCTTACTCTCTGCTTCCTGTACACAAAGATATAAGGTCATATTCTTCCTGCCCCTGACATGCCTGCTCTGCCACCATTATGGACTGATCTACTAACTGTGAGCGTTCAATAAATCTCTTTCCTCCCTACATTGGTTTCGTTTGGTTTTTCTCCTCCAGCAACGACAGCTGACTAATACATAGGTCATGAAAACTTAAGATCTAAACAAAAAGTAAATTTCGGAAATTACCAATGTTCAAGACATCCAGCTATAATGACAGAGCTCTCAATTTCCATCATCCCAGTCTGCAGTTATATAACACCCACCCGCCCCCCACATTTTCCCCCCCAAATGCAAAAAATTGTCTGCGTGGGGTATAAGGTTTGCACCTAACACCTCATCAGGAAAGAAGCTGGCTATCAGAATGTATGGATTTGGTGAGCACCAGATGAGGTTAGCACAGTAATGCCGAGCAGCAAGTAGGGGCAACAGAATACAGTTCTGATAAGCCATACCTAGCTCCTTCTGTATGTTGTCAGGGACTCCTGTAATAGTCTTTCTCCTTTTGACTTTCTTCGGTCGTCTTACCAGAGTGTCTGTATAAATAAGAGACCGCCGAAGGCTGGCCTGGCGATCAAAATTCTCCCCTAATGTAGAGTAGTAGAACAAGCAAAGCAATGTTATTTTCAAGCAAGCTGACACCATGCACTTTCTTCCAGAAGCTTGTTGTAAAATGATCAGAAGGTATTAATAATGATGTTAGCCAGTCATATGATGATGAATGCTGAAGGGCGAAAAAGGAAGGGAAGCACATAATCATCATAAGGCTGTTTTCCAGTTTCTGGGTGCGTGTCCTTCCAAAGGACACACTTTGATCTCATTTTCAAATGAGCTGCAAATTTGTGAATAACACACTGGACGAGTGATTCTATGCCATTTAGAAAATCAATCATCTTGCAAATGTTTCATATAGGTCCTCTGGTCACCCAAAATCACCCTTCACATCAGTATGCATGTGGTGACAGCAATGAATATATATTTTTCATCTGGTTATCCCACAGAGACTGATATAATGTCTTGTGCGATAAAACAAATGATTTACAAGTTTGAGCTGACAATTTAGACAGGCTGTATAAACTGTTATAGTATCAGAAACAGAAAGCCTTATAATGATAAAGTACTTTTACCATGGTGAGACCCAGCAGCACTGTTGCTGTCAAAGCTGAACTGCTCTCTCTGGTTTGTTCACTTTCTTCCCCACCCCCCCTTCTCTCTTTCTTTCGGTCTTGGGGATCAAACCCAGGGCTTTGTACATACTCAGTAATCACTCTACCACTGAGTTACAGCCTCAGCCCCTATCATCACTTTCTAAAGTTAATCTCAATTTAGACATTTCAGGTGGTGTTGCAACCGAACCCAGAATGTCACTTCCACAGGACATTTTTTTCTTTGTAGAGTATAAGCTTATGTGATTAACACACCATGGGAAACCATAAAATAATTGTAATACTATTAGTTACTGATTGGTGTGTTTTAAATCACTTGCCACTTTGATTAAAGAAAGTTTTACAGCATTGACCTTTTAAATGGTTATTCTCAAAAAGAGATTTAAATATATATATATATATATATATATATATATATATATATATATATATATGTACATGTAAGTCACATACATCTATCGTTCTTATGCATAAGTATAAGATGTTTACTCTTGTTTAGCAATACTGACATATATTTAAAGTGGGCATGTTGTGGACAATGTAACATATTTGATATAAATAAATTGTGGATCTTGCCTCATCAAAACAAGATAATGATCAAAACATTTTACCATCTGAGGAACTAACTTAAATAAATGCTTGCAAACTTGCAAATCTTGCAACTTTGTTCTGAATGGAAAGAAACCAGAAATGATTCAGAAAAGGACTTCAAAAACAAGAAGGTGCCATGGCTGTGATAATTAGGTCACTTATTTGCCATAGAAATGGTGCTTAAAAGGGGCAAGTCGTGAGTTCAGTGGTTCATTAGCTCCCTGCAGCAGAAGAAAAGAAATCCCTTGTATTGAGACATTAAGAATGGATAAAACATTAGTGGAAAGTTGCATTTAGTCTCCAGTTTTGCTTTTTAGACTAAAAAATGAAACCACCCAAGCTCTAAGGAAGTTAGGAAACAAACCATGAGGATGTACATTTATGGCATACTCCAGTAAAGACACCAAACTCTCCATCTTGCATGGTGACCCAGAAAGGCTATCTCACCCACTCAGCTATGCATTTTTTGAGGTAGAGACCATCATTCACGTGCCTTGGCATCCTCTATGGAACTTACCTAATGCCTGGCACAAAGTAGTCATTCAATAAATATCTGTTGAGTTGAATTACTCCCTTTCACTGACAAATGGAATTAGTTAGACATAGTTACTATTTGGAAATAAATTTAGGCAACTCAAACATCAGTACAAAGCCAATTTGCAAAAAATTGTTTAAGTATCTTTACCCAAGACATTTATCTTCCAGGCGAAGAGTTGTTATTTTACAGGGCAGACTATGGAATGTACGTACATACACTTTTCAAATATTTTTTCCCCTGAACTTTTAGAACATACCAAGTCTCCACAGGACTGTAACTAAAAGGATTAAATGAATTTTCAGGCCAGAAGCTCACTGTGTTAACGTTCTATAACTCTAGGCTGAGTAAGCTTTATTCTTAGGATTTTGAAGCAGTATATTTTTTGGCACTGTTTCCCACTGAGCCTCACTGAAAATCAAACTAGACGGTCAATGCTCACCCATATTAATAAGCATATGACAATTCCTGACAAGAAGCTACATTTTCATCTCAAAAAGCTTGTAGAGCTTTAGAAATACACAATTTAACAAGCAGGAGGCTGTAAAACCTGTATCAATTCAACCACCAGACGTGAAAGTTTCAAATCTGTTGCTTCTCTGGACCAGATTAGAAAAACTAATCCTTTAAGATACATATGCATGCACAGGAACATACAGATCCAGAAAACAGATCAATAAGTATGCTATTAGTGTTGTTTTTAATTTTGACATTTCTGCAAAATGTTAATGACTCAATTAAAAACAAACTGCATTTTGACATAACTCATGTTGTTCATTTCATGATTGTCACTCACCTTTCCTGGGTGGCATTTAAAGGCCTCCCTTTAAACATTTATGTCATTCATATTCATTTAGTCATTAACTAGGAGAGAATTAAAGCTTACAGACATGACTACGTCTTTCCTGTGACAATGTATTTCATTACAAATAATTTTTTAATCCAGAAACTAGTGACTCCGTTTTCAATTTCCTAATCTCAAAATGGGGCTACGATTTAGCTCAGTTGGTAAAGCACTGCATTGCAGTCTCTGAGGTCCCAAGTTCAATTCCCAGCACTGCAAAAATGGGAGAAGGACGTGGCAATCCACTCCTGAGGCAATCCCGAAACAGCCATTGAAAACCCTATGAGGGTTGCTATGAGTTGGATACCGACTCGACGGCACCTAACAACAACAACAATAATCTCAAGATAGTGCATCTCACCCTAATTCCATCAAGGATTGGCATATTTCACAGCATGATCTTCTTATAATATTATTTATAGGCTTTGGATCCTAAGTAATTGCATTTCTACTGTATTTAATAAATAATAATTCATTTTCTTATAGAAAATATATGCCCACATTATTTCATCAAGCAAGAAACAATAACTATACTTTGTTGTGAAACAGAGCTCTTTATAAAAATAATCTTTAAAAACTATGAGCTAAGTAAGGGAGAAACACATTCATGGAGATCAACAATGCTGTTTTCAGAGGAAACTGATAAAAGTGCCAAGCTGTTTTGTAAAGGCTTAAGTAAAATAAATGTCAAAAAATGTACATGGAATTAAAAATAATTCATGCACTTATTTACGAAATTTCCATGGAATTCAAATTAAAAATTCTAAATGTAATTTCTAAGTATCCTGTAAGGTTTTTTTTTTATATCTCAATAATTATCAAATTGTTATTAGGTGTTACAAGCTCATCAATGCCATGGGAACAAGCTTTCTAACTGCAATAGCCTCAAAAGACTGGAAGAATGCTGTGGATTTTGATCCTAATTGTAAAAAAAAATCCTACATTTTGGTCAGTCAGTTATTTTTAGGGCTTATATTTTATGCTTTGTATGGTCTGATCTGATAAGTGACACTAGCTATCTATTTCTTTATAGCACACTGTCAAATGGTTGAACTTTTTAGCTCCCCCCACTTCCATTCTGGGGATTGGACCCAGGGCCTTGTGCATGCTAGGCAGGCTCTCACCCCTACTATCTTTTTTTTTTATTTTTTGGTACTGGGGTTGAACGCAGGGCCTCACACTTGCATGTTCTGCTGTACCACTGAGCTGCACCCTCAGCCCCCTCTTTTTTTTTTTTTTTTTTTAATGTTTTTGAGACAGCGTCTTGCTAAATTACGCAGACTGCCTCTGATCTTGAACTTGCGATCCTCCTGCTTCAGCCTCCCGAGTCATTGGGATTACAGGTGTGCACCACCGCGCCTAGCCCTACTAACTCTTAATATGACTATTTTGCATTTTGTACCCTCCACAAACCACTGACCAATTCTTTTTGTAGGCTACAAAAGTGATAAAGCAGACAAATTTTGATTATCTTTCTAACAGCTCTTCCAACTTTGTGAAAGATCATATTGGAGCTTTATGTATCTTGTCATTAGTTACCTTAATTACCACAAATGATTAAAGGCTGAATATAATATACCATAAGTTCAATTGTTTATTCAGCAGAAACGGATTTTTATTTGAAGATGGTGGTTTTCAAATGATAGAAATCAAAATGTAAGTTTATCACTCTACTAAGACTTTTTGAAATATATTTTATGGCTATTAGTGCATTTGATATTTTTATCCCAAGATCTTATTTCCTTTCTCTACCTGAGAATATAATAAAGTAGGAAAATCTATCAGCAACATCACAAAACAATTACTTCTTCTCTCCTATAAAGATTAAAGTAACCCTACACAACCACTGAAAATCCTATGGGGGTCGCTATGAGTCGGGCCTGACTCAACAGCATCTAACAACAACAATAGAAGAAAATATACATTTATTTTAGAAGATGTTCTTATACAGCCAAAAGCTTACTTAAAAGCAATTCAATTAAAAGACAAACAAACCTCCTTTAGATGCATGGGTAAACCATCAAGTTCTTTGACACCAACCTTTGATGACACAGTCTTTTCAACTAATAAGCAACAGATACTCTACATGCACACCCATATGTAGTTTTAGTATTCCCTTCATTAAATGAAAAGCAGGAAGTCAGATCACTCACATTGATTTATAAATAAAATGCTAAGAGCATATCACAAACAAAAGACACCATCTCTCTCCCAAGGACATTCTGACTCTGTCTGCCCAGTAAAGCATACCAGTTATGTTAATAGGAACCACATCAGCCTGGACCGTTTGGGCTTGCTGTCGCATCTTCTCTTCTGGTGTAGGCAGTGGCAGTGACTTGGTCCAGTTCGTCTGAGTATTAAGGTCAGAAAAGTCACCTGAGGTTGGCGTTTTAGGTGTCCTGATGCCAATAAATCTTTCATCTTCTGATGGAGAGAGAGAACACTGCAGAGAAAAATGAAGTCACAATGTGTGAATAGCTGGCAGGAGTATTACAAATACATTTTATTTTTAAAAAATTAGACTAATTTCCTGGGTGTGGTGGCACACGTCTGTAAGTCCAGCAACTCGGGAGGCTGGGGCAGGAGGATTACGAATTTGAGGCCAGAGGCAGCCTGGCAACTTAGTGAGACGCTGTCTCAAAATTTAAAAAAGGGTTGAGGGGTGTGGCTCAATGGTAGAATACTTGCCTAGCATGTGCAAGTCTCTGGGTTCAACCCTCGACTATTGGGGGGGAAAAAAGACTAAAGGAAGCCAAAGAATTTCTCATATGTAAGAAGAAAAGCAATGATTTGCAAGAATACTGTTTATTGTCTTGAGCATGGCCCATAGTATATAATTCACCCTGGCCTTGGTCTGTAAATTGTGAGGCCAGCAGGTTTTGCTGACCCACAAAATCTTTTAAGTTCATTTGGTGTCTCCTATCTTCAGCATGGTCAGAAAGCATACAGGTTCAGTTTAACATGAGAAACCCAGAGAAACATCATAGCTGCAGCCACCAGTTTCCATTTTTATTAAAATTTAGTTTTGCTCCAAGTAATTTCTAGCATCAATCTTATTTCCATTAGGCTCTGACCTCAACGCATATTTTAAAAATGACAGAGGTACTGTTCAAGTATTTGTGCTCTTCTGAAACCATCTATATGACCCAAAAAAAAAAAAAAAAAAAAAAAAAGTTGGTGTGAAATTGTTAAATTATAAGAAGCTGACTAAAGCTATGCTCTGGGCCTTATCAGAATTCCATGAAAACATTTCTAGCTGTGTCTGTTTCGATACAGATTAACATCCCAACTGAGGAGCCTTTCTTTAATACCTTTCTTCCTACAACAACTTAAAAGGTGGAAGCAAGAAAGTTGTGTCGGCAAGCACTTTATGACAGACTTCTCCATGGCTCTGCAGCAGCTGACTCTGTGACAAGGAGGCTCCAAGAACTCAAAATAAATGCACTGTGCTTAAAATGACAAAAAAAGGTAATTGACTTTTGTTAGGAAAATAATGTATGATATACGATAAATGTGTAAGCATTGCTCTTCAAGTCTAAAGCATTTAAACTGAGTTACCACTTAGGAAAATAAGGCGTTTAAGAAGAATTTTTCTAAAGAATAAACTGAAGGTCAGTCAGCCTTCCCAAAGGGAACATCTATGTAACAAGCAACCAGATATCAATCAATTCAACCCTCCTCCCAGCCACACACCTCCAACCAAGGGTAACCGCTAACCAGACTTCTAACATCACAGCTTTGTTTTGCCTGCATTTGATCTTTGTAAAGGAAATCATATGGTTTGTTCTCTTTTGTGACTTACTTATGTTTGTGAAGATTTATCTATATTTAAAAGGCATGTTGGATGTCCTTCTGGATTTTTTTTTTTTCAATACTTGGGTGTTGAATCCAGGGCCTTGTACAGGCTGTTCTCCCAGACCCTTTTCTATTTTTTATGAAAATGATAAAAAGCATTGTAAAAATAAAAATTAAAATAAATACAATTAAATAGGCTCTGTGGTTTAGTGTAGTTGGTGCTCTGCACTCTCTGAGGCCCTGGGTTTGATCCCCAGCACCACAAAAACAGGAGAAGGACATGGCAGCACACTCCCAAAACAATTCTGAAACAATCAGTCATTGAAAAACCCTATATAGGTCGCTATGAGTTGTACCCAACTTGACAGCACCTAACAACAACAATACAATTAAATATCTCAATTTCTCTTACTTTCTATTCTCAATACACAAAACATAAAATGATTACCTAGTTTCTTTTCTGTCTATGAAAACTGTGAAATAATGAAATCATGTTTATAATTAAACTGACAAATACACTCACCCAGTACCCAGTACTAGGGATCAAATGTAGGGCCTCATGCATGCTAGGCAAGCACTCTACCACTGAGCTATATGCCCAACCCTTTTCAAATTTTATTTTGAGACAAGGTCTTGCTAAGTTGACTAGGCTAGCTTCAAACTCACTTCGTAGCCCAGTCAGGTGTTGAACTTGCGATTCTCCTGCCTCAGTCTCCTGAGTAGCTGGGATTACAGGAATGTGCCACTATATCCAGCTCAAATATATTCAATTTATAAACTGAGCATATGTTATTGATGTCTTATTCTAGCACTAAATTGTACCCTATCCATTCATATTTGATCCGATTCTGCTTAAAATGGATTTAATTGACACAGATCTTTGTAAGATAAATAAAGGGAATTTTGAGGCAGCAGAAGCTATAAGCTATACTTATGTGAAGTGATTGCTTCCAGCCTTTTCGCAGACATGACATTCTTGTTAAGTTTGACTTATAACATGTATTCTCTACCCATAAAGTACAGACACATGCAAACATACACAAAGGAATTAATTTTATTTGAGAATTTCATGACAGCTTGTACAAAGGTCACATGTCTGAGGCTGCATCTCCATCTAGTAAATCAGAAGGCTACTTCCATTTTCTGATACACAAACACGGAAGTGACTTTTCAGGCAACCTTGAAACACAGCATACTTTTTAAAGGCTGGAAGAAACAAATCCTAGCCAAAAAGGTGTAAGAGAGGGAAAAGTGAAGTTCTAGGGTGATGGAGAACAGAAGAGCCGCCTCAGCCGCGAGGGTTCCTTTTCCTGGTGAAGTCCCCCAAGGAGGAAGCAGCAAACACTGCTCAGCTCTTTAGCAGCATCCTGACAGGGCTCATCAGCCCCACTGACCTACTTTTCTTAGAGCTGGCTGATGATGTCAGAATTGATAAGCAGTGCTTCCCTATAGTCATGGTGGCCATGGGATGGTCACCAGGGATTGCCTCAGTATGACAATGGACAAAGAGAATCTGTTTTACAAAGTGCCCTCTTCAGTTACAAGAAAGCTTGCCAGGCAAGCAGGGTACAAAGTTATATGAGAACGCGACTGTTACAAGGTACCAAAGTTAACTAAAGAAGCCACCAGGATTGATGACTCTGCCATGGATACAACTCCCAGTCCTCCTGCTATTTATGAATACAACAGGGGCACAGGGAAAACCTGCTGCCTCCCCATGGCAGAACACCTCACAGTGACTCCATCAAGATCAGTGTGTACTATGATTTGCATCTTGAGTGTTCCCACAAAAGCCCATGCGTTAGGACCTTGTTCCCCAGCGTTGGGGCTATTGGGAGGTGGTGCCTAATGGGAGGGTTTTAGGTCAATGGCGGGAAGTGCCCCCACAGGGGAGTCTGAGAGCCTTTTCCCTACTTCTTTCTTTCTTTTTGGCTCCTTGGTCAAGAGGTGAATGGTTTTGCTCTGCCACTTGCATTAGCCATAATATGTGGCCTCACCAGAGGCCCCAAAACAATGGGGCCAACCACGCATGGACTGAAAACTCCAAACTATAAGCCATGAGAACTCTTCATAAGTTAGTTATCTTGGGTATTAGTTATAGTGATGGAAAGCTGGCTATCACATATGGTAATGCTCTCAATTACTGCACTAGCCTCTTAACCAATCTCCACGCTTCTGCCCTTGCTGCCATCCTCCTCCTTTTCCAATAGTCTGTTCCTGGTACATTCTATGCATGGTGCCAACTCAGGCTTCATTCTTGCTGTCTCCTCCACCTGAAATGCTCTTCCTTTAGACATCCATCCAAGCAGCAACTTCTTTTTCTTCAGGTGTTTACTCAAGAGTCCCCTGCTTGCTGAAGTCTTACCTGTTTACTCTATTCAATTTCAACTTCTCTCCAGTATTTTATATCCTTCCTTCTTTTTTCTCTTTAGTGCATGTCATTACCATACATCTTCACTTTTCACAAGGCTTTATATCAAAATTGAACAGAAAACTATTTCAGAATTTTAGCTTTAGAAAATCCATGCTTTAGTTACTGAGTGCTATGTACCTTGTCCTGGATTATAGGGTTCTTAGAAATGAGTTCACATCATCCTCGGTGTTGGCCTTGTTTGATAAAGGAAATGAAGGCTCAGAGGAAGAAATCACAAGTTCACAGGTGAGAAGCTAGGATTAGAACCCCGATCTGACCAAAATCTCTGCTGTTAAAAAGTGTAAAACTACTTGGCAATATTTATAGTAAATTACTAGGTCTTCTGGTCTAAAATTAAAATCTTTTATATCTCTAAATAAGAACCAAACTTAAAAAAAAATCTATAAAAGGCAGCAGTGTGGTACATCAGATGGACAAAAAGTCAGTAGTGTGGGTGCCCTGGCCCTCACGTTTACCAGCTGTGTGTTTTGAGCAACTTGATCTCCCTGTGCAGAGAATAGAATGCCATAGGAATTAATGATATGCTTCATGGTAATGAAATCCCTCAACATAGGATGACTTACCTTCTCTTTCTTTAAAAATACTGAGGTTAACCCTGCCTTGCTTTTGGAACCTGAATGCCATTCTTAGATCTGTCAGTTGGTCAGTAATGTTCATCAGTACACCATACCCGGGTCCCACAAGGAATGGGGAGTCACAAATGAAACTCCAGAAACCACGTTCTCTCATGTCAAATGCTTCATTTACAAAGACATCCTTGGTACACTGGCAGGTGCTTTGTGCCTGTTGGATGCTACAAGACCTGCGCTTCAGAGACTACAGGTCCTGTCTGGAAATCAGATAAACTCCTGCCAGATGGGCAGTGGAGCCTGAAATGTGGTTTCTTTGGCAGAGCAACTAAGTGGCCCAAAAGTGGGCTTAACTGTGAAACTCAGGTTAGCCAGTTTTTAAAAACCTGCTTTGCTTTTAAAAATTAGAAAACTAATATAATCAGAACTAAACAACATTTAACATGAGGATAGCATAATTTTTACATGAGGTTAGATGGAGAATGGATGAAACTATATAGAACATATTTAAGAAAAACCAACATGTGTCTTAGCCCTTTTTGGAGGATACCTAATCTTTCATGTTTTTCTTTTCAGAATTAAATCTCTCTTATGTTGACTCTTGGTTTTCAAATTCCTAGAGGTTTTTTGCAAGGTATCAGTTTCTACAGTCTTTTTTGACCTCTACTTTTAGCATATTTAGACATGAGGCCCTGACTTAATTCTGTTATTCCTGTATTCCTTTATGTTCTCTACAGTAAATAACAGAAAATGTGGGAATGGGGGAAATGGATCCATGCAGAAGCTCAGGTCAGGGCCCATCCAGCAACTCCATGATGGCCAATTGGTGATTTCCACATGCATGTTATTAAAAAGATTACATTGTTCATTCTCTCCCTTAGTCACAAACCTAGCTCCTTTATCAAGAGCTCTAAACTTTCTTAGCATACACTGAATTAAAACATTTTGGATTTTTAAATAGCCCATTAAGTGCTGGTAGCCATAGCACTGTGGCGTCTCATCCCGTCAGATCTCAGAAGCTAAGCAGGGTCAGGCCTGGTTAGTACATGGATGGGAGACCATCTGGGAACACCAGGCACTGTATGCTTGGGAAAAGGACCTAGCAACCCACTCCCAAAGATCAATCCACCATTTAAAACCCTATGAATAGCAGAGAAAGCACTGACAACAGTGTTTCGCCTCTTATATGTAGGGTCACTAGAGTTGGATACCGACTTGATAGCATCTACCAACAACAACAATATTAAGTGATTCTTTCCCCCAAATAATGAAAATACTTACTTAGAATATAAACATTTATAATGATACAGTAATTTCTTGTTTTTAGTCATTTGAGCATAACAAATTATACACACAATGTATGTTTTTGTTGTTAGGGGCTACTGACTTGGGTCTCACCTGTAGTAACCTTCATAGGGTTTTCAATGGCTGGTTGTTTAGGGATTGCCTTGGGATTGGATTGCTACGTCCCTCTCCCATTTTTGCGGTGCTGGGGATTGAACCCAGGTCCTCAGAGAGTGCAGAGCAGCACTGTACCAAATGAGCAAAGCCCTAGCACAATGTATATAATATAATAAATGTTTACTTCCCCACCCATGACCTGAAATAGTACTAATCCTTGCATCTATCTACATATGCTTCCTGGATCCCATCTGCCCACTGTCCACAAGGTAACCACAGGCCTAAATTTGGTGTCTATCATTCCTTTGCTTATTATAAGTATGTATGTGCTTGTGGATATAAATTACCAAATTATAAAGCTTTTACTTTTATAAATATGGTATTATTCTCTATATAGTGTTTTTGGCATCCATGTATTTGTGTGAGTCAATAATTCATTCATTTCACTAGGATATATATTCACCTCCAGTGTTGTTGTTAGGTGTTGTTGAGTCGGGTCCGACTCATGTTGTTGTTAGGTGCCTCTAGTCAGGTCCAACTCATAGTGACCCTCATAGAGTTTTCAATGGGTGATTGTTTCGAGATTACTTTGGGAGTGGATTGCCACGTCTCTTCTCCTGTTTTGGGGTGCTGAATCTAGGGCCTCAGAGGGTGCGGAGCAGAACTCTACCAATTGAGCTACACCCCAGCCCTAGTCTGACTCACAGCAACTGACAGCAACTCTATACACAACAGACAAAATACTACCCAACACTGTGCCATGTCCGGAACTATTGTCAGTACTTCTCTGCTATTCATAGGGTTTTCAATGGCTGATTGTTTTTGGAGTGGGCTGCCAGGTCCTTTTCCCAAATCTACAGCACCTGGCTTTCCCAAGTAATCTCCCATCCAAGTACTAACCAGGCCTGACCCTGCTTAGCTTCCAAGATCTAATGAGATTGGATGCCAGGGTGGTACAGCTGTAGACTCACCTCCACTATTTTACCACATTTGTTTATTCAATCCTTTCCTTTACATTATCTCAACAATTCAAAACTCACCATAAGACAGTGCTAGGAGGAAAGCGCTGGAACAAAGAACTCTATTCCGCTTATATCCGTATTTGAAGGGAAAACATGGGTTTGGAATCAGGTCTGGATTTAAATCCTGGTTTCAGCCTGAGGGGTAATGGATATGTTCACAAGCTTGACTGTGATGATGGTCTTGTGTAAGGATGCATGTTGCAAGCTGTATACTTTAAACATGTACAGCTTATTTTATGTAAATCATACCATATTAAAGCAGTAAACAGAAAGAGACCCTGTTTCAGCATTTAAAAGCTATGTGATTAGCCAGATGTGCTGGTGCGCATCTGTAATCTCAGCACCAGAAGGGATGAGGCAGGGAGATAAAGAGTTCCAGGCCCAGCGTGTGCTATATAGTAAGTCCCCATTTCAAAACAAAAACACAAAACAAACAAAATGAAAAAAAAAAATGCTATGTGATCTTGAGAAAGAGACCTAACCTCTCTTAAGATACAGTTTCCTCATCCATGTTATGGGCATAATGAGAGCTACCTTACATGCAGCTGAGCATGTGGCTGAGCGAGTCTCTGGCTCCTGAGCCTTTCCACATGCGGGGTGCTTAGCTCTGGTAAGGAACAAGGAGATCCACAAGAAAAGGACTCTTTCCTCCAAGGTAGATACACTATTTACAGTGTAATGGGATGTGTTCTAGAGACACTAACAAGTCACTGGAGACATCCTCATTGGTTTGGAGGCACAAAGGTCTGGGCATGACTAATTTTCTCACCCTTGCCTTCAATGGGACCGAGCAAGAGGTGCCATAAGTTGCACAGCAGTGATCACACAGGGCCAGCACTGACTCCTTTATGTTTCCACTGTGTCCAGGAATTACTCACACAGAGAGATGCAGTAACGAATGATTACATTTAAAGCCACCACTTGTAGACAGTAAGCTACCCTAGGCCAGGGACTGTTTCTGTACACGAAGGAGCACTCACCTGTTTTCTGGAGAAAAATAAGAATAAATGAACACTAAACAAGCCAGAGATGGAATGAGAGGAGCCAAAAGCAGGAGTAATAAAGGGGAATGAATTTGGGGAATTTAGTAATCTTGCTCTTCTATTTAACCAACATGGTGCCATGTGAAAAGAAATGGAAACCCAAGAAGCTCTGCCTTCATATCCTGCCTGCCTAGCAATGTGATTTTGAAAGAGTATTTCATGTTTCTGAGCCCAGTTTCCAGATCATTAAAATAAGAGGAACAAGGATTAAATTACCTACTTCATGAGGGATTCCTGTGGAAAATGAGAGATGATTGTGGAAAAGTTCTGAAAATGCTCTAACATGTTATTCCATTATTATAAAGTTAGTAATACTGTGGCCACTAGTGGATTTCTGCATATAGATGACCTGTGAAGCCATGACAATCAGACATTTTTTAGTAGCTGTCGAAATATCTCAAACTCATTGCTTCAGGCAGGAAAATCTGTGTGGGTGGAATAAAAGACACGCTGGTTGGGACAGTGGCCAAATTTTCACAAGAACAGACATTGTCTATTGTGCCATTTTCTCTGATGTCTGCCTTGGAAAACTAAGCAATTTAATAAAACTAACTATCATCATCTGAACACATACTAAGTTCCAGGTACTGTGCTAAGGACCTGACAAACATTAATTTACTTCAACCTCACAGTACCCCTCCAAGGTAGGTAGGGCAGCTGTGTCATTTATTATCAGGATTGGAACACCTTTGAGAATGACAGGGGTGATACTCATAATCACACAGGATAGCAGCTGCAAAACAGGGCTGTCCTGAGTCAACCACATGTGGTTTCTACCTCTTTACAGTGGAGGAAACCAAAGCTCCCAGGGGAAGCACAGCCATCCAGCTTTGACAGATGGGAAAGCTGCCCCAAACCTGTGCTCTCAAGCATCATGTTCAATACGCCTCAGCGAGGCTACTGCCCTTTTGTTCAGCCTTCCTTTGGTTTAAATATTTTCTTCGGTTAAGTCTAACACAGACCCTGAGGTGCCAGTTCAAAGAATAACAGGAAACAGAAAAGAAAAATTCAGTTTCTATCACTACCAGTAAAGCCAACCATTTATTACCAAAATTCCAGTCTAATTAATCTCTTTGGGGTGAATTTTACACAAGAGATTGAGTAACTTGTGACTGACATCCTTTCCCTAAGACAATGAGGCCTCTGTGATGTTTCCCAGAATCAGTTAGCACACCATCAAACGCAACCTCTCACACTGGCAGCTGGAGAAATCCCTATCAACTCGCAGGAAGTATTTTGGCATCTACAACTGAATGCCCTTCAAACACCTGAATAGGCCCTTTAGTATACCTGGTACACCCTGAAAACTGAAGGAAAAAAAAAAGTCAAGACTAGAACAAAAAGTCACAACCTACTCTTTAATTTCACAGTTGAATAAATGGGTAACTTCTGAGATTTTTCATCTCTTTGCTGACGGCATTTTTTAACAATCATGTTTATTATTTAGATGATACTCATGTTGCTGTTGTTAGGTGCTGTTGAGTCAGGTCCGACTCATAGTGACTCTCATAGCGTTTTCAATGGTTGATTGTTTCGGGATTGCCTCAAGAGTGGATTGCCACATCCTTCTCCCATTTTGGGGGATGATATTCATAGCTTACACAAGTGGAAATAATTTAACTTTTTCCTTGCTATGTTTTTAATATCTAAGATGTATGTGGGTATCATTAGCAAAATATCTTTCTTTATACCATCAACAGATTGTAGCATCCTACTTAGTGTTTTGCATTAGGCTAATTAGGATAATTATTACAGGACAATTTGCTAGAGTAAATAACTAGAATAGATGTCCCCAGGTTCTCTTTTCTAATGTATAAGTCCTTAAGCTTTGCTTTATTAACAACTTTCATTTTAGGATACAGCTTCTATTCTAAGCATTTAAGGATGGTTAATATTTGTTGAATGCAAATTAGGTGCTTATTATAAATACTTCTCTTGGTGTCAGCTCATTTGCAGCCTACGCATTTATTGACTTGTGTGTCCCTCCTATGTAGTCCACTGTTCTCACTATACCCCTACTACCCCCAAAGCCTGCCTAGGAAATAGAAAAGTTTTTTTTTTTTTTTTTTTTTTCAATACGATTCTCCCTTGAATGTGACTTCTGCACACTTTATTTAAAATAATCCCAATAGAGCACCTTGAAGAACTTCAATCACAGCTAGAGGTATCTGTCTTCACATAGAAGTCCTATAGCTGCTGGTATAGAAATCCTTCTCCATTTACTGGATTCCCACCTGATTTCAAATGCCAATTTGATGGTCTACTAAATCCTACAAAGATTTCCAGACTTTATATTCTGGTTTTACTATTCCGGCCTGGGAACTCAGCAGCCAAGCTAGAAACCCCTGACTCTGCTTTTTGGCCCTGCTACAGGCTGCACTCCTTCCTCACTGTTCTTCTTTTCCAGGTTCCCCAGCTACCAACTTTCAGATTCAGCCTCTCTTGTTCTCCCTTCTACCCCTAAAAATAGCCCCAAAACAAAACACAACAAACCCACTCACCATTTTATTGGTATCACGATAATTTTATAAATTAACTTGGGAAGAACTGACAGTCTTTGCACATTGAGTCCTCTAATCTAAGAATATGGTATGCCTTTTCATCTGTTAAAGTCTTATTTGTATTCTGCTATACTATTTTAAAGCTTCTTTAATATAGATCTAGCCTGCAGCCATACCACTGTATCGTCCGATCAATCAGATCTCAGAAGCTAAGCTGGGTCAGGCCTGGTTAGTACTTGGATGGAAGAGTACCTGGGAATACCAAAACAATCAGCCACTGGAAACCCTATGCATAGCAAGGGAGCACTAACAATACTGTTTTGCCTTTTGTACTTAGGGTCGCTATGAGTCGGACACCAATTCCATGGCACCTAACAACAAAATATAGATCTTGTACTTTATTAAATTTACCCCTAGTTGCTTTGTCTGCTACGGCAATTTTAAATAGATTTTTTTCTACTGCACCTTCTATCTTGACTTTATACTGATTTCTGTATATTAATTTTATACCTTACTGTATCGTTGAGTTCTATTACTTATAAGTTGTTTCTTTTTCTCTCTCTCTCTCTCTCTCTCTCTCTCTCTTTTTTGGTAGTAGTGAGGGGGTAGAATTCAGGGCCTTGCATATACGTTGCAAGTGATGCATTCTGGCACCTGCCCCTCCTTTTAATTTTTTTTTTTTTTAATATCTTGAGACAGGGTCTCACTAAGTTGCTGGGGCTGACTCTGGCGTTGAACTCACAATCCTCCTCCCCCTACCTCTTGAGTCTCTGGGATTACAGGCATGCACCACTGCACCTTGCTTGTTTTAAATTCGTATTTACTTGGATTTACCAAGTAAGTAAACTTATAATGTACAAACAGTGGTAATTTAACCTCAATCTTTTCCACTTTTGTACTGCTTATATAAACTTATTATTGTTATTAGATGCCATCGAGTTGGGATCCAACTCATAGCAGCCCTACATACAACAGGTGAAACATTATTGTCAGTGCTTCTCTACTATTTATAGAGTTTTCAATGGTGGGTTGATATTTGGGAGTGGGTTGCCAGGTCCTTCTCCCAAGCTTATGTAAAGTACAGCTTATAATTATGCTACACAGTTGTTCTTATATGTTGCTAAGAAATAAGAAAAGTAGTGACTATCCCTGTCTTATATCTCATTCTAATGAGCATGATCTTTTAAAAGATATGTTGGATTTGAGGACAGGACATGTTATGGCTTGAATGTGAAAAGTTCCATGAAGGCTCAGGTGTAAAAGGCATGGCTGCCAGCTGATGGGGCTTTGGGGAAGTGATTGTGAGGGCTCTGAATTCAACAATGGATTAGTCACTGGGGCACACCTTAGAAGAGTATCCTGGT
This sequence comes from Pedetes capensis, assembly GCA_007922755.1. Taxonomy (NCBI): domain Eukaryota; kingdom Metazoa; phylum Chordata; class Mammalia; order Rodentia; family Pedetidae; genus Pedetes; species Pedetes capensis. The sequence continues at coordinate 93,600 of VMDO01002555.1, read as the reverse complement.
GTTCTTGTCCCTGGTACCTTCTTCTCTCTCTCTGCTTCCTGGCTGCCATGAGGTAAGCAACTTTCCTCTGCCACACCTTGTGGCCATAATGCTCTGCCTTACCATCTCAACCCATGGTGACGGAGCCAGCTGGCTATGGACTGAACCTCCTGAAACCAGAGCCAAAGTAAGTCTTTCCTCTATTGAAATGTTTCTCTCAGACACTTGTCATAGGAACAAAAAGTGCAACACAAAGTGTATAAACTTTAAGTTATAGAAATATCCACTTGGTCCTATACTATTGTTTTTTTGGTTTTTTCTTTTGTTTGTTTGTTTTGTTTTGTTTTTAAATCAAAAATGGCTGTTGTAGTTAGGTTCCATGGAGTTGGGAGTGACTAATAGCGACCCTATGTACAACAGAAAGAAACACTACCTGATTCAGTGCCAGGTACTCAATCTTTTTTATGGTTAAGCCCACTGTTGCAGGGACTGTGTCAATCCATCTAGTTGAGGGTCTTTCTCATTTTTGTTGACCTGCCACTCTCCAAATATGATGTCCTTTTCCAGGGATTGGTCCCTCCTGAAAATGTGTCCAAAATACGTAAAATGCAGTCTAGCCACCCTTGCTTCCAAGGAGCACTCTGGTTGTACTTTTTCTAGGACACGTCTATTGGTTCTTTTGGCAGCCCATGGCATATCCAATATTCGTCTCCAACACCATAATTCAAAAGCATCAAATCTCCCGTTTCCCTTATTCAATGTCCAGCTTTCACAACCATATGATGCAACTTTTCTCTTTTCATTTCTTTTCTCCCCCCTCCCTCTTTCCATCCGTCCCTTTGTGTGTATGTGTGTGTGTGTGTGTGTGTGTGCGTGTGTGTGTGTGTGTGGTGCTGGGGTTGGAACCAGGGCCTCGCACATTCTAAGCAAGCACATCACCATGGAGTTATACCTCCAGCCCAGCAACTTAAATATTGTTTAAACAGAAAAGTTTGTGATTAAGAGTAAAAATTGTATATATCATCTTTTGTTAGAAGGAAAAGACACAATTTTGAAACTGATTTTATAATTTATGTAACATATCAAATCTCACCCTAAAAAAAAGAGACTATTTTATCAGACTAATCCCACAGCAGAGAGTTCTATGAAAGATTTTAAAGACTAAGTAAATTCAACTCTTATGACTGTTCCAGAAGCCAGGTGTGGCAGCACACACCTGTAATCCCAGTGATCAGGAGGCTGAGGCAGGAAGATTAACATGAGTCTGAGGCCAGCCTGGGCTACACAGCGAGACCCTGTCCCAACACCCATCCCCGACTACCCTCTAAAAAAGACAAAGAAGAAGAAGGAAAATACACAAATTGGTTTAACACTGAGGCCAAAATCTGCCAGTGAACACACAAAGCAGAAAATTAACTGGCCAGTCTCATTCACGAATACTATAAATCATAAAGAGATCATTAGGAAATAATATAGCAGCTCATTAAAAGACAAATACTTCTAAATCAACCTGGGTTTATTTTAATGGAATTGCACAGATGTTCAATATTAGGTAATCTAGTAATATATTTATCATATTAATAGATCTGAGGAGAAAATTAAGACCATAAATATAGGCCAGGTATTTGGTACATCGTAACAGCCATTCGTCCCCCACGTCTGTCAGTTCTGATGCATTAGACGCTAATGATTGAATACCAAATGAGCTGTGGTATGACATCAAAGATATTCAAGAGGAAAGCAAAACGTTATTTAAAAGACAGGAAAAAAAGAAAAGACCAAATTACATGTCAAAAGAGACTCTAAAACTTGTCCTTGAACATCAAGCAGCTAAAATAAAAGGAAGACATAGCAAAGTTAAGGAAGTAAACAGAAGACTTCAAAAAGCAGCCTGAGAAGACAAAATCAAATATTATAATGACATTTGCAAAGAGCTAGAGATAGAAAACCAAAAGGAAAGAACATGCTCTATTTTTCTCAAGCTTAAAGAACCAAAGAAAAAATTCAAGCCTGGAGTGGCAATGGTAAAGGATTCTACAGAGAAGATACTAAATGACACAGGAAATACCAAAAGAAGACGGAAGGAATACACAGAATCCTTATACCAAAAAGAACTGGTGGATGATCAACCATTTTAAGAGGTTACATATGATCAGGAACCAATGATACTGAAGGATGAAGTAGAAGATGCCTTGCAGGAATTGGCAAAACACAAGGCTCCAGGAATTTATGGAATACCAAGAGAGATGTTTAAACAAACAGATGCAGCGCTGGAGGTGCTAACTTGTTTATGCCAAGAGATTTGGCAAACAGCTACCTGGCCAAGTGACTGGAAGAGATCCATATTTGTGCCTATTCCCAAGAAAGGAGATCCAACCAAATATGGAAATTATTGAATGATATAATTAATATCACATGCAAACAAAATTTTGCTAAAGATCATCCAAAAGTGACTGCAGCAAAATATAGGTAGGGAATTGCTGGAAAATCAAGCCAGATTCAGAAGAGGGCATGGAATTAGAACATCACTGCTGATGTCAGATGGATATAAGCTGAAATCAGAGAACACCAGAAAGCTCTTGCAAAAGACCTCTTTACAGTGTTGAAAAGTAAAGACATCACACTGAAGACAAAGGAGACCCTGATTCATGCCATAGTATTTTCGGTTGCATCATATGCTTTTTAAAGCTGGACACTGAGTAAGGGCAACAGGAAAAGATTTGATGCTTTTGAATTATGGTGTTGGAGAAGAATATTGGCTATATCATGAACTTTCAAAAGAACCAACAGATGTGTCCTAGAAGTAGTACAACCAGAGTGCTCTTCGGAAGCAAGGATGGCTAGACTGCATCTTATGTATTTTGGACACATTGTCAGGAGGAACCAATGCCCAGAAAAGGACATTATATTTGGGAGAGTGACAGATCAACAAAAATGAGAAAGACCCTCAACTAGATGGATTGACACAATGTCAGCAAAAATGGGCTTAAACATAAAAGAGATCTTGTGCTTGGCTCAGAATTGGGGAGTGTTTTATTCTGTTGTACATAGGCTTGCTGTGAGTCAGACCTGACTCAACTGTACCTAAGAACAACAGGCCTTAATCTGTGCACTTGGGATGCAACAGGGAAGAAAATGAGTTGGATTCTTCCCTCACTGCAGTGGCAGCAAAGAGTGGGCACACATAGGAAAAAGGGCAAGCCATTTGATCAATTTGCTTGTGAAAAGAAGCCTCCTGATTGCCTTTGTTTTCCTAGGGTGATAAATAATCAAGAATTCTGAGTAAAGCAGGCTTTTCTTCTGTTCATTCACTTACATTTCCAACATGCAGAACAGTCCTTGGCACACATTGTTGGTAGGTGCCGTCGAGTCGGTACCTGACTCATAGCGACCCTCATAGGGTTTTCAATGGCTGACTGTTTTCCGGGATTGCCTTGGGAGTGGATTGCCAGGTCCTTCTCCCATTTTTGCGGTGCTGGGAATCGAACTCGGGACCTCAGAGACTGCAGCGCAGTGCTCTACCAACTGAGCTAAATCCCAGCCCCTTGGCAACACATAGGTGCTCAAAATTCTTGTTTTAAAAGTGAATTCTAATTCTGTATTAAAAAGAACTCCTCTGGAACAACTTGAGGAGGGCTGAGAAATACGTCTGGGTTCCGAAGGACTACTACTGATGGCTATGCAGGCTGGAAGCATTATGTGATCTACTGAATGATGGCAAGAGTCATGGAGACTAACAAAGACTTCTGACTCAGGGTAAAAATTGACATAGAAGTAATTACTCAATAAATGAGTACTGAATGGATAAGCCAACCAAGTAGCCAGTAATACCAAATATGGTTTGGACAAATGAATCCCTCCCTTTGACCTGAAGAAATTTATACACGAGTTAAGGACAGAGTCCTATAGGAAGTGGCAGGAAATCACAAGGGCTTCAGCATTTAATTTCCATACCAATTTCAGGACTTTTGTCACTGAAAGCAGCACTAAGCCTTATTAACTTTATATAGTTAAGAAGAAAGGAGAGTATTCTCTGGCACAGAGCATTGGAATTTATCCAGTAACGATGAATAAACAAAAAGCTGGAAATGTGTTCTATGAACATCAAATGGGATATGTAATACTAGGATGGTGAGTAGGTTTTTTGATGGTCCACAGAATTAAGAAACTGCAAAGTTAACACAACACTGAATGATGTAAGCCAACAGACAAGTGCTGTACAGGAAAGGAAGGAAGAAAGGAAGGAAGGGAGGGAGGGAGGGAAGGAATCATACAAGAAAGGAGGGAACAAGGAAGTTTAATATGCTGACATAATTTGTTAGTTGATATATAATAATATATATAATAACATGTATTTTATAAGTTGATATTTATTTTATTCTGAAAAAACTTAACAAATTGCTTTGAGATGACATTTAGTCCTAATGACTTCAAATTTTTTGAATATACTTCAATTTGGTTCTATATATTTAAGAACAGGAAAAATAAAAGTTCCTCTTAAATGTCACTAACAATACAGGGTGAGGATTTCAAAATGCTTTCAACTCAAAACAAGTTTTTATCTGAATTTTTCTAATCACAAAAGTTACAAAATTTTGTAGCAGCAAAAGTTAGGATTTGAGAGCAGCTGTGTGCTCCCAGGAGGGCCTAGGTACAGGGAGGCTGTGAGCACAGACACTGACTGACCTTGTTGGGCCTGGGATTCGAATGGGGGCCTTCAGGGAGCTCTGGAAAGGGCCCCCGGGAGCTTCCACCACCGTTTCACAAAGCAAAAAGAAGGAGCATGTGGGTCCCAGGAGATCTGTCTACAGTCCCACTTTCTGGTCCCTGGCCGAGTGATGCCAGTGCTACCAAATGGCACCAAGGCACTTACTATGGAAACGTGCTTGCTGGCATGGGCCACGTCATATCCTATCAGATAAAGGATGACCTCTGTCATCTACCGCAATAGAAGATCGCTCTCTTCTGACTCACTGCCAGCACGCCAGGAGCAGTGTTTGATCCGGGTACTCACACTTGGAGGAGGGCTGCTTAGAGGTGGGGCTATGGCAGCTCCACACCGGAGCAGGCGGGAGCCCACAGATGATACACTTCCCTCATAGCTGAGCATCATAGGAGTAAGTAGCAATGTGAAAATTTAGAAACTATTTTTCCATTTTTTCTGACAGTCTTCAATGTTGTCATGATAATGCCAATTTGCCCCCACGGAACCCAACACACTTGGGTACTCACAGTTTGTGCCGTCATACTGCACGCATACGCCATTTCTGGCTCATTAGGCCCCACCATAAACTGTTCCTCTTCATTTGAACAGCGGGGTGAGGCTGAGGTCTATCTGGATAAACAAAAGTCTCACTACAAAATTTACCTCCAGTTTTCATTTTCCTTACTCATGCCAATAGAGGAAAAGAAAAGCCTTTGAAATGAAAGATCAGATCAATTTTGAAACAGCTGCTTGTCCCATCACAGTGAGTGAATGTCTTTCATACATTTTAGCAAAAGGACTAATCTAATATGTGATAATATTTTTAAAGAAACAGGAAAAACATTCTGTGACAAAAACCTGGGTAGGGAAGGAGAGGATGGGGAGTTGTTGATTAAAGAGTACACAGTTTCAGACAGACAGGAGGAATAAATTTTGAGATCTATTGCATAGCCGTGTAGCACAGTCAATAATAATATATTGCATATTCCTTTTCCTTCCTTCTTTCCTTCCTTCCTTCGTCCCTCCATCCCTCCATCCCTTCCTCCCTCCTCCTCCTCTCTCTCTCTCTCTTTCTTTCTTGTGCTGGGGATATAACCAAGGGCCTTCCTCATGCTAGGCAAGCACTCTATCACTAAGCTACAACTCCAGCCTATATATATATGTTTCAAAATAACTAAAGGAATAAATTTTAAATGCCTTATGAAAAAAATGGTAAGGCAAGTGATAGATATGTTAATTAGCTTGACTTAATCATTCTACATTGTGTACATATACTAAAGCATCATACTGTACCACATAAATGTATACAATTATAATTTTCAATTAACATAATATTTAAAATGCAAATCTAAAAAACATCTGAATCCAATATTTATTTGGAGGCCAAAAATTTAAGGCAGTAATTTCCCATTTTTTGATCAACTATTATCTTACTTTGTTCTCTGAACTTGCCTATTTTGGAAAAAGAATAATAATTTTTTAACAATGCTTTCCAACCAATAAGGCATTTATATATCATTCTAATTCCACTGAAAGTTTTCAAATTAAAAATGATTTATAAACCAAACCCTGTCCAACAAATCTAATTTTAAGTAATTCCAGTGTCAGTCCAGATTACTTAATAAAATGAAATTTCAACTATATAAATAAAAATCTCCATATATTTTTATTCTTTCATGTGCACTTAGAACTGAGAAAGTATATTTATCTTACGTAGTTTGTGCCTATCATAAGCTATAATGTGAGCCAATAGAACCCAAATGTAAAATAGCATCACGAAGCAAATTGGCCAGTGCAATAATATTAAGTAAAAGCCCTGCTTTTTTTTGATCTGTATTCAAAAACTCTGACAATCTGTGAAACCACGGATTTTACTTAAGAGTTTGCTATGATTTGGATGTGGTTTGTGTCACAGGGGTGCATGTGTTATAGGCTTGGTCCTTGGTGTGGTTGGGAGGTGGGATCTTAAGAGGTGAGGCTTGGAGGGAGGTGTGTAGGTCACTGGGGAAGTGTCCTTAAAAGGGATTAAGGTATTTCTTATGGGACCCTGGGTAGTGGGGACAGCACTGTTATAAATGCTTGAGCTGTGCCCCACCCAGCCTCCCTCCATCCCTGTGTTGAGATGTAATTGTTCAGTCACACATTGCTCCCCTTACTGCATCTACCATGAGAGACATAGTTGAGAGCTGTCTTCACAGAGCTAAGCTAATGCCAGTCCCATCCCCTCAAACTCCTAAAACAATAAGCTAAATACAACTCTTTTTCTTCATAACTAGCCTCCCTCATGTATCTCATTATTAGCGATGAAGAGCTGACTAGGAACAAGAGTTCTTTGTAATATGACTGGGTTCTCCATCATATGGAAAAAAAAAACCATAACAATAGAAAAAAATCATTATTTTTTCTAACTACACTAGAATAATTCAAAAGGTACAAATACACTGAGTTTATATTGCTTTAACAAATTTCTTGGATCCTGACCTTGTTGTTGTTGTTAGGTGCCATCGAGTCGGTATCCGACTCATAACGACCTTCATAGGGTTTTCAATGGCTGAGTGCTTCGGGATTGTCTTGGGAGTGGATTGCCAGGCCCTTCTCCCATTTTTGCCGTGCTGGGAATTGAACTCGGGGCCTCAGAGACTGCAGCGCAGCACTCTACCCACTGAGCTAAATCCCAGCCCATCCTGACCTTAGTTCTTAAAAAAAAAAAAAAGAATAATTTTATATTTACAGAGAAGCTGCAAAGAAAATATTGAAAGTTCTTTGTGAAACTTACCTTCAGTTTCCGTTACATTAATATCTTACACAATCATGGTACTCTTGTCAAAACCAAGAAGTTAATGTGTGACAATACTATTACCTACCACACAGCCTTCATTCCCATCTCACCAGCTTTTCCACATATGTCCTTTCTCTGTTCTAGGTCTAATCCCAGATGCCATGCTGAATTTAGCAGCCTCACCTTTTGCTCTGTTCCTGCATCCTCATCTTGGTAATTGTCGCACAGTGGGCTGGAGTTGGCTGCAAAGGTGGGTCCCTGAGAGTAGTACTGAGAACTTCGGCAGCCGTCCCGCCTCAGTTTATCACATTCTACAGAGGGAACAGATGGAGAGGGGAGGAAGGGCATTAGAGACCAGAATTTGTTGACTCCTTTTTACTTAACTTTTCCAGTAATATTTTCCTAGGTATAATAAGATTCAAAATAATAAAAATAGTGATGAAAATAATGATAAAAACTAAGAAGGATTAAAGTACCTCCCTGCCATGTTAATACACTTTAAATGGATTATCTTCAGAGCTCATTAATTCTACTCACAGGGAATTAAAGGTTAGAGTAATTAAATTGTTTGTTCTGTAATGTTATTCAGGTAAGCAGTGGATCCAGAATTTTAACTCAGAGCCTTAATTACGACATTATAATTTTTGATGCAAAACAACTGATCATGTTATTCCACATTGAAAAGTCGAAAATAAAACACAAGCAATTCCCATGCTATACTTGTCTCCCAGACTCATCAGCTGGAAGTAACATGAGAGATCATGGATGGTATTGCTCTCATTTTATTTTTGCTCGTGCCCGCTTGCCCTCTCGCCCTCTCGCCCTCTCTCTCTCTCTCTGTCTCTGTCTCTCTGTCTCTCTGTCTATTTCTCTCTCTCTCTCCTTCCCCGCACCCCTCTCTGTTGCTGGGGAATGATCCCAGAGCCTTACACATGCTAGGCAGGTGTAGGACCGTTGAGCTACACCCACAGCACTCAATTTAATTTTGACACCCAACACCCTGTAAATACTGTGTGGAATTTCATATGAAGCCAGGTGCCAGCCTGAGACATCTGCCAGTCCACACAGGAATCTGTGGCACCCAGAGTGGAAGGTAATGAGAGGAGTGCTCTGGATAGCAGGAGGTTGGGGCCACAGGCTGTGTGGTCAAAGGAAAACCACTGCCCGGAAGATTCTCATCATTGGGGCTGCCGTGTGAGAAAACTTGTAATGGGTTTTTAAAGCACCAGGAGATTTCCTATTTCCCACACATTAAAGGAGCATTTGCCTGGCAAAAGAATGTGCCACAGGGTTCCCTTAAATATCCACCTTTCTAAAGGAACACAAAATGTGTTTGGTTTTGGAAGTTTTCTCTTTACACAGCTTTATAAAACCATGTCCCTAAAGAACAAAATTAGATCCTCTTCAGAGCTCCTGTCTAATACAGGACTTACAAGTCTTCCTCAGAAAGGAGATAAGCAGTTATTTCAGTGGAGGAATGAAAATACGAGACCTTTTTTTTATGCCAGAGGATAAAAGGTCCTCATTCCCCTTTGCTGTCTCACAGTGGGAGTGGACAGAGAAAGTTTCTAATTCAGAACTGCAAATCAGATTTAAAAATTCCCATGAAAATAGTCATGAGGATCTATGAAAATGTTAAGCTCACAGAAAATTGTACATGTAATCAAAAGATAGCTAAGTAACACTACTTCAGTTACTTATGAGCTAAATAATGAGTAGTCTGGGCTGGCAGCTACTTGTACTATTGATTAAAATAGAATTTTAGAAAAATTTCTGAAACTTCCAGAACATATTTTTTTAATGAGGATTCACTGATACCAATGTAGCCCTTTACAATGAGAAATAGTTTCACATTTTATCTAACACTTATCCATTTCTCTATACTAAATACAATCAGAATCTATACTTTCTACTGAGTTAATGTTATAGGAAATAATTAGTAATTTTCAAATGGTGTTCTCTGTAGAGTTCTGGGATTACATAAATATTTGATTTGATTTTCTTTAAATATCTACCTTAAAGCTAGGACACAAAATAACACTCAAGCTCAATAGTTTTACACAACATATTTTGATACAAGGCAGGGGATTAATTAACTTGTGCTGCTAAATTCATTTTCCTGTGGTCCTTGAAGTGAGCTATTCCTGCTGTCTCTGTAAACTGAACTCTCCTAAGAATTAGGGGTTGTACAGGATCTGTGGTCCTCGCCCTGTGCCCTTCAGAAGAGTAGTGCTCCGTTAATCTGGGTACCCTGCCATTAAAAGCAATATAAGCATCTTTCCTAATTCCAATACTAAGCTAATTGAAAAAGTATGTCAAAATGAATGAACCAATAGCAAACAAATCTTAGTAGCTTAATAATTTAAAATATTAACAAATGTTATTAGGAAGCTGACTTGTTTGCTGTAAATTTGTAATAAACAATTGGATTTCTGGAAAAAAAAAAAAAGAAAAAAAAATAATTAGGGGTAAATTTTCCAAATGAACCGATATAAATGGTTAGCATTTTTAGCTACTTATATATGTACTTCAGGGTTTTCAAATACTTTACAAATAAAACAAAATATAGATAGAAGCTTTTAAAATTAAGTCCTTTTGTTGTTCAAAACTATATTTTTCCCTCACTAACAAACAAGAAGTTTGAAATTATAAAACCCAATACTCTTCAAATATTACTTCATAATTTTTGCTTTATGTATTGGATACCATGTAAGATTGTGTTTGAAACAAAGATTTCTTCTCCCAGGACATAAAGACTGCTGGGCTAGACCATTACTAAAGGTAATACTAGTTCTAATACCCTTGGCTGAAAGAGCCAAGAATATTAAAAACAGCCAAAATTAATTGACACGTGTTAAATCCTAAAGACCATAATACTTCAAAACTGTTATCCACACATAAAAGCACAACAGGCTGGCAATTATTAGTACTGTACTTCTAGTGTGTGTCACCAGTTTTGGCCCAGTTTAAAAGACAATGTATCTCTCTTCTATCATGTTCATGTCATAGAAATGTTAAATTATAGTACAAGTAGTAGCATAATACATGAAATATGCTGGGTCTAAAATTAAACTACGTAGGACAAATTTATGGCAGATGACCAATTTTTCAATGTCATCAACTTTCTGAAATCTAGTAAACTCAACAAACTCCATTGTCAAACCCCTCCCCTCTTTAGGGGGAATCTAGAAAAATTTCGTCTTGTCAATTACAACAGATCTCAGTTTCTAAAACCATGGCTTTGCTCCTTAAAAACTGAGTTCATTGTCTGCAGAATGAGACATGAGTAGGAGCAAGCCATCGTGAATAAACACTCTTCAAACATTACACAGAACAACTGCAAGGCAGTGCATAATTTAAAAACAAGTTATGCCAGCAACTACAGGTTAGGAACAAGATCCTCAGTGTAATAGAAGATCTGTGTTTAAAACATACTCTTCTTGCAGCAGAAATTTAGAGTAAAACTGCTATTGTTCTTACAGCACTGCTTAGATAAAGGTATCACTGTTTGTTTAGGCCTCTAGTTTCCCAACCACAAAATTTCCCCTCTTTTTTTTCTACTTACAAACAAGTTCTTTGGCACAAGGAAAATGGGCAAATATTTCTTGGTAGACCAAAGTTTTAAATACAGAAGGAAAAAGTAAGGTCATAGAATTAAAGGGTTACCTAAACATCTCATTGGGAGAAGGACCTGGCAACCCCCTCCCAAAAATCAATCCGCCATTGAAAACCCTATGAACAGCAGAGAAGCACTGACGATAGTGTTTCCCCTGTTGTACAGAGGGTTGCTATGAGTTGGATACCGACTCGACGGCACCTAACAACAACAACAACAACAAAACATCTCATGAATTTAATTTAGAAATACTTAGAGAATCTACTATAAGAAGACTCAAAGAGCTGTTTTCAAAATAATTTTCTCTATGGGAAATCTTTATTAAATTTCCTCTTTCTGTGCTGTTGTTGTTAGGTGCCGTCAAGTCGGTATCCGACTCATAGTGACCCTCATAGGGTTTTCAATGGCTGAATGCTTCGGGATTGCCTTGGGAGTGGATTGCCAGGTCCTTCTCCCATTTTTGCGGTGCTGGGAATTGAACTCGGGACCTCAGAGACTGCAGAGCAGTTCTCTACCCACTGAGGTAAATCCCAGCCATTCTTTCTGTGCTACTATTCCTCAATTGTCTGAATCAGTCACAGTGAGCTAGAATTTATAGCCGTTAAAAATACTTCCAAAATCTCAGTGCCTTAACATAATAGTTCCAAAATCTCAGTAACAAGTTATTTTCTTGTACATTCCCCTCATGTAGCCAGAACCCTGGAAGGGGATTTGCTCACCACTATCACCTAAAGGCCAGGAAGGTGGAAGTTCTAGCACGACCGATCCTTGCAAAATCACATGGCAGTATAATGAGAATGTGAGCTTTGCTCTCTTGCTCTTGGAACTTCTGCCCAGAAGTTACAAGGGTTCCATCCACTCCAACTTCCATGAACAAAACAAGCTGAGTGGCTCTACCTAGCTTCAGTGAGGGCAATTCTATCTCTTGCACAAGGAGGGAAGTGAGAATATTCCAGGATAGCTCTGATGACTCTACCAAACAGAATCTATTTTCCAGATTTTTGTTACCTCTTCTCTCAGCACTTTTTTTGTTGTCACATGCCATTGAGTCAGATCCGACTCACAGAAACCCTACATACAACAGAACAAAACACTCCCCGATTCTGTGCCAAGCACTGGATCTTTTTTATGTTTAAGCCCATTGCTGCAGCCACTGTGTTAATCCATCCTTTTGTTTGTTGACCTGCCACTCTCCCAAACATGATGTCTTTCTCCAGGGATTGGTCCCTTCTGACTACATGTCCAAAATACATAAGATGCAGTCTAACCATCCTTGCTTCAAAGGAGCACTCTGGTTGCACTTCTTCTATGACAGGTCTGTTGGTTCTTTTGGCAGTGCACGGTATATTCAATATTTGTCTCCAGCACTATAATTCAAAAGCATCAATTCTCCTGTCTCCCTTATTAAATGTCCAGCTTTCACAACTGTATGATGTGACTGAAAATACCATGGCATGAGTCAGGCGCACCTTCGTCTTCAATGTGAAATCTTTACTTTTCAACATTGTAAAGAGGTCTTTTGCAACAGCTTTTTCCAAATGCAATGCGTCTTTTGATTTCTTGACTGTTGCTTCCATGGGTGTTGATTGTAGAACCAAGTAAAACAAAATCCTGGACAACCTCAAATTTTTCTCCATTTATTATGAAGTTGTGTACTGACCCTGTTGTGAGGATTTTTATGTCAGTGCTCCGCTGCTATTCATAGAGTTTTCAATGGCTGATTATTTTGGGAATGGACTGCCAAGTCCTTCTCCTATTTTATGGGGTGTTAAGGATCTAACCTCAGTGCAGAGCAGCACTCTACTAACTAAGCTAAACCCGAGCCCCCTCTCAACATTTACTTATTGTTTATTTCAAGTTCTTCTTAAATGAGATGGAAAGCCTTTTGATGAGGGATTTGAACTACAACAAAAAACTGCCTTTCTATGCTTTGGTAAGGAGAGGTTAATCACTGAAAAGGACTCTTATCTTAAAGAATAGTCAAGTAGCTGTTTGGAATCCAGACAGACTTGACACTGTGAGACCTAGGGAACAACATTTTAATCTCTTGGAAACCCAGGTTCCCCCTCTATAAAAGTGGGACATTACTCTTTCCGAGGAGCTGTAGCGAGATTAATTCAACAAAAACTTTGAAGGACTCTGCTCTGCTCAGGCACTGTGTTACATCCTAAGGTGGCAGAACTTTGCACAGAGAAAGGCAGGTACTCAAAACAATAATGAAACAAAAACAAAAACATACCCACTGCTGTCAGAATTTGCCACAAATCATAACTACCTTGACTCTTTTCACTTTTAAAAGTCAGGAGCTTAATTGCATAGCAAGCCTGCAGCCATGGCCCTGTGGCATCCAATCCCGTCAGGTCTCAGAAGCTAAGCAGGGTCGGGCCTGGTTAGTACCTGGATGGGAGACCACCTGGGGACACCAGAAGCTATAAGCTTGGGAGAAGGTCCCCTCCCAAAAATCAATCTGCCATTGAAAACCCAATGCGTAGCAGAGAAGCATTGACAATAGTGTTTCCCCTGTTGTACAGAGAGTCGCTATGAGTCGGATACCGACTCCATGGCACCTAACAACAACAACAACAATTGCATAGCAAGATTTGCTTCATTGTAGAATTCTTTATTAGGATTCTATTATTCTACTATGTTTGGCTATCTCTTCACCAAAATATCATGAGGCTGTGAGCATTTATTTTCCTAAGAATACAGGATCTTCCTACCAGAGTCCTCCCACTGTCAATGGCCTAGACATTTCTAATGCCTCTCAAGCCAAAACAGAGCTAAACTATTCAAATTGACCTAACTTCTGGATTTATAAAGCTATTACATGTGTAACTAATTTTACGGCACAGCCAGGCACGGTGGTCCATGCCTATAATCCCAGCAACTCAGGAACCTGAGGCCAGAGGATTGTAGGTTTGAGGTCAGAGGCAACTTAGTGAAACCCTGTTTGAAAATAAAAAATAAAAAAGGGGCTAGGGCCACAGCTTAGTGACAGAGAACTTGCCTAACATATGGAAGGGACTGTGTTCCAAACTCTACAGTACTGAAAAAAATAATTTTTTAAATATGACACAAAGTCTTCTTCTTAGAAACGATTTGACAGCAGTAAAAAAAACAAAAACAAAACCAAAAAAAACCCAGGGCACAAGGCCCTGGGTTCAACTTCCAGTACCGCCAAAAAAAAAAAAAAAAAAGAAAAAGAAACGTGTTGCAAGTAGTGGAACCACCATTAGAATCCAGGTACTCTGGCCCCAACACTTGTGCTTTCCTGAGAATAACAACAGACAGATAATTACATTGCTTATGATGGGAAACTACCCCACCTTATGGCCCTGCTATAGTTTGAATGCTTGTCTCCTCTAAAACTCATGTTGAAACTTAATTGCCATTGTGATTGTATTGGGAGGTGGAACCTTTAAGAGTTGTTTAGGCCAGGTGCAGTGGCACAGGCTTGTAATCCCAGAGACTTGGGAGGCTGAGGCAGGAAGATGATGAGTTCGAGGCCAGATGCAGTCTCTGTAATTTAGCAAGACCCTGTCTCAAGATAAAAAATAGAAAAGGTGCTGGGAGTGCAGCTCAGCAGAAGAGTGCTTGCAAATGATGTGCAAAGCATGAGGCTCAGTCCCTCAGTACCACTAAAAATAAGTTGTTTAAGTCAGGAGGGTTTCACCCCCACAAATGGAGTGAGCTCATTATAGCAGGAGTGGTTCCCCCTCTTGCCCCCTCTCTCTTGTTATACAGCAAGAAGGCCTTTATTAGACACCAAAACCATGATCTTTGATTTACCAGCCTCTGGAGCCATGGGCCAAAAGATTTCTCTTCATTATACATTACCCAGGCTGTGGAATTCTATCAGCACAAAATGGGGGAAGATAATCGTACTTAACAATGTATAAAATGACACTAGTCTTCATCTAGAAAATCAGTGAATCTATTTGGGATTTTAGTGCCTTCAAATTCTCTCCTAGAAAGATTTTAAGCTAGTTTCATTATAATATATTTCTACATCTGTATTTTCTTTCATAATAATGAAATTGTACATCAATGTTCATCTTAAAGAATATTGGAGGGCTGAGGTTGTAGCTCAGTGGTAGAGCACTTGCCTGGCATGCATGAGACCCTGGGTTTGATCCCCAGCACCAAAAAGACATCCTATAGGGGTAATGAAATATTAGCGAGCCTACCATTTTAAGATGGAAAAGAAAATCATTTGATGGCTTGTTCTGGAAATCATTTTATAAATTCTTAAACCTATGTTAATTATCCATATTCGCATATGATATATATTACCATCACTACCTTCCTTACAGGTGATTGTAGTCTAGTTTCTGTTGGCCTTTGTGGGAGCTGCCATGCTTCTGGGAACACAACTCAAGGTACTACTTTAAGGCATTTCTAGTGCCTTAAAGTGCCTTGGAACCACCTGTCATCCCAGCAATTTGGGAAGGTGTGGCAGGAGGACTGAGAGTTCAAGGCCAGTGGCAGCTTGAGCAATTTAGTGAGACCCTGTCTCAAAAAATGAGAAGAATGAGAAAGGAGCTGGGGGAGCAGCTCAGTGTCTGAGCACTTATCTGGCATGTGTAAGGCCCTGGATTTAATCCCCAGTACTGTAAAATAAATAAACAAAAATAAATAGACAGTTTAAGCAAAACAAAACCCCTCCTTTTCCACTGACAACAAAGCCTCTCTCCAAATGCCTTCCCTTGTTATTCTGATGTTCTGGGCCATCCTGAATTCTTCAGTGTCATAGTGATGATACTATAGCTTTAAGTACTGATTTCCCATGACAGTTTGCTTCTACTAAGCCATTGTTGTTCCTTTTATCTTCATTTAACACATCTTCCTTCTCCCTCAAGGCTTTAAGCTCCTTGAAGGAAGAAGTCATAACACTTGTCTTCTTGGAACCCCTACTGTGCCTCCTGTAGAACATGGGCTCAAACAACATACCATGCATTGAAACGTTTCTTGAGTTTATTACAAAGATTTGTGGGGAAAGATCTTAAGTAGATGGTGAATAAGTATAACTTGGGGCTGGGGCTCAGTGGTAGAGCTCATGCCTAGCATGCACAAGGCCCTGGGTTTGATTCCCAACACAAGGGGAAAAAGAAAAAAAAAGGTATGACTGCTTAAATAAGAAGGAGAAGATGATTTGGAAGATACATGCATAGTGGCAATGAAATGGGTTGCTCTTTCTATTCTCCAAGGAAATGATATGGTGAAATGAGTGGAAGCTAAAAGAAAAAAGTGAGTGTACTGACTGGTTAAACTGTGGGAGAAAGAGAAAGGAATGATGAAAGAAGAATGTGGAACACTGCTTCATTATAAGCCAGAGGACCAGGTATGTAGGCTAGTTTGTAATTTTTCAGCCATGCAAGTAGGAGCAGTGTATATGAGCATGAATATGAATACGAATAGGGAAGTCTATTTTAGGTCAAAAGCACAATTTTGGTATTTTACAATAGCCCATTTTCTAGACATATTTTAAAATATGAATGTGGGCTATTTTTAATAGTATTAAATTTTTCATAATCTCCTACTATAATTCAAGGCTGCTAAACATTGGAAAAACTCCAGTTCCAAAGTTAATCATAAAAATAATGGTCATGGCTGGGGGTGGTAGTTCGCACCTGTAAACCCAGATACTCAGGAGACAGAGGCAGGAGGATCCAAGTTGGAGGCCAGAGGCAGCCTGCATAACTTAGCAAGACCTTATCTAAACAAAAGAAAAATTACAAAAGGGGTTGGGGGTTCAGTTCAGTGACAGAGTGTTTACAAAGTATATGCAAGACCTTGGATCCAGGCCTCTAGTACTGCATAATTAATTAATTAATTAATTTAAAAAACTAAAAAATTAATAAATGTCATGATGTGCTGCTTCAGTAAAAATGCTATACAATTAATTAGAGTCTAAAACATCTTATTTTTCAGATAACTGACTTTAAAGTCAATACTACTGATACTTTTCTAAATGGAAAGCCCTTTGTCATCATTATTTGATTTGTGTATAAAGTAACTGAGTGGAAACTGAAGGAAAGTAGATACCATATCTATCTTATGGATTATGAAACTCAGGTGTAAAGTTTCTAACAGTTCTAGGTTTCTAAACTTCTATCCCTGTTATTTTCCATCAGATTATGAACAATAGGATAAAATGCCAGTTCTAGCATACATCTTCATCCTGGTTCAGGAGGATTGAGAATACATTTATGTTTAAAAGAAAATCAATTCTATGACAACAGCTGTACCACATATTATATAGTTAAAGAATCTAGTTAGAATTTTCAAGCAAGCACATAGGCAAAACCAACTATACTTACATTACACTTTGTAAATAGTACAGAATTTATTTCCTTAATGAAAATCAACTTTGAGCTGAGTGTGGTGGCCCATGCCTGTAATCCCAGCACTCAGGAGGCTGAGGCAGAAAGTTTGATTAATAGAGGCCAGCCTCGTCTACATAAAGAGTTACAAGCCAGCCTGGGCCACACTGTGAAAACCTGTCTCAAAAAACAAAAACAACAAAAAAATCAACCCAAAGTGCATTTAAAAATAGAAAGACATTATCTTTCACTTCACTAATGAATTAGGTTTGGTCATTGTAGAAAAAAGAAAGAAATCTTATTGATACTGTAGTTAAGATTCTGCCTTGCCACTTATGCACAGTAAGTTTTCCAAAGATCCATTTGGATTTTCCATGAATTCTTCAAAGCAGTTAACTTCAATTTAGTTAAAAATTCTCTTCAAGAATTGACAAAACTGAACATAATTAAGAGATCACCAACATGCAAATATTTTTCACATTATTCAGTTATTAGTAGCCTATGAATGGAGTTGAAAATTTGTGTTAAATTTAAAAAATAATGTGAATTTAATATAGATTGTCTCCATGGATATAGTCCTAGATAATTTGATAGTAATTTTAAATGCTAAGATTTCAAATAAATATGCCACATTGGTTTATTCTTAGAGTAATGATTCACTCTTTCTCCCTTCTCTGTTTTTAGAATAAGAGTTGTAATGCAATTACACAAGGGTACTGAAAATGGCATAAAAGCATGTTATTACATATCAAGTATTAAAAACTCAACTCTATCTCACAGAAAATGCATATTTGTTCCCATAATACCATTTCTTCACCAATCATCACTTCAGTGACACTTAGCATCCAAAGCACCATAAAACATAAAAGGAAAAAGTGAAAATATATAGCTTAATTATTAAGCCCAAGCCTCTCTAAAAGTTCTAAAAGTAAATATTTCATCTCTTCCCGGAGCATATAAAGACAAAGTGTTCCAGGCGATACAGTATAATTTGCTTAACTGCAGGTGCAGAAAGAAAGAAGGTGAATCAGAAACATGCCAGCTCTCAAGGCTGGGTGAGGTGGTGCACACCTGCAATCCCAGCAACTCAGCAGGAGGGAGGAGTCAAAGTTCAAGGCCAGAGGCAGCCTGCATAACTTAGTAAGACTTTATCTCACAATAAAAAATAAAAAGGGGGATGGGGTGCTGCTCGGTGGTGGAGCGCGTGTGAAGTACCAAAGTATATGTGAGGCCCTGGGTTCAGCCCCCAGCACCTGAAAGAAAGAAGAGAGATAAAGAAGAGAAGGGCAGGGCAGGGCAGGGAAGGGAAGGCAAGGGGAGTGAAGGAGAGGGAAAGAAAAGCAGGGGAAGGGAAGGGAAGAAGAGAAGAAAAAAAAAGAGGCAGAAGAGGAGGAGAAATAGGAGGAGGAGGAGGAAGGAGAAGAAGAAAAAAGGAAAGGAAAGGAAAGGAAAGAAATCAACTCTGACCCAGGTGTCAAGGAAAAGGGGAATGTCCCGAGGGTAATGAGTCTCACTTTGCCTGAAGAAGGGGGATAAAAGTTATTCAGATTTTTTACTCCAGCAAAAAGTGGGGAAAAGGCAAGCCACACTGGTGACAATTATGTCTTCTTTCTAACCTACAGGTTCATGATTCTCCTGACAGGTGCTTTGACCAGCCATTTTTTTCTAAACCTCCAAATACTCTTCTTCTAGACAGCTGAGGCCTTGCTAATTTGGAAAAAACACAGAATGAATAGGTAGGGACATTGAAACCCAGTTTCTCAAGCCCCCTCCTGATAACAACCTCAGAGAGGAATAGCAGCAGATAAGAGCTCTAACTCTCAAACTGAAGACTTATACAAATGTGTTCAAATCCAAGCTTGTAATGAGCTAGCCAGGCTGGTGGGCTTTGCTTTAGCCTTCAAGATGCTTACAACTCATCTGCCTCATTTAAAAAATTTATGTATAACACTCTATGGAGCAGTTGTTTGCTGTTGTTAGGTGCTGTCCAGTGAGGTCCGACTCATAGCGATCCTCATGGGGTTTTCAATGGCCAATTGTTTTGGGATTGTTTTCTGGAGTGGGCTGCCACAACCTTCTCCCATTTTTGTGGAGCTGGGGATCAAACTCAGGGCCCAAGAGAGCACAGAGCAGCACTCTACCAACTGAGCTCTACAGAGCAGAGGTTCTTCAAATCAAGGCGCCTCACAATCCCCAGGAAGGCTTGTTAAGGACGCTCCCATGTTTGCTTCATGGGTCTGGAGTGGGAACCAACAACTGACATTTCTAACAAGTCCCCAAGCAATGCTGAATGCTGCTGGTCTGTGAGCCACATTATGACAAAACTGGTTCAGAGTAGGGTTAACGCCTACAAAATTAAAGATGTTGATGTCGCAGGGCATGGTGGCGCATGCCTGTAATTCCGGCGGCTCAAGAGGCCGAGGCAGGAGGATCGCAAGTTCAAGACCAGAGGCAATCTCTGTAACTTTTGAGACCTTGTCTCAAAAAGTAAAAAAAAAAAAAAAAAAAAAAAAAGGGCTTGGGGGCACAGCTCAGTGGTCCAGCACTTGTAAAGCATGCAGGTGCCAGGCCCTGGGTTCAAGCCCCAGTACTGCAAAAAAAAAAAAAAAAAAAGTGTTTGATGTGATACTCAACTGGGTAGAGGTGAAAGAGACGTCTTCCCCACAGAAAGGAGGTGCCCAGTGGGCTCCCAAAGAGGGCAACAGAATTATATAGTAGGAGATTTCCTGTATATTTCAATATGAGAAATGATAAAAGGTCTAAAGGGGAAAAAGGATTAGTCTATTTCTTTCATCGGGCTGGGATTTAGCTCAGTTGGTAGAGCGCTGCGCTGCAGTCTCAGAGGTCCCGAGTTCCACAGCACCGCAAAAATGGGAGAAGGGCCCGGCAATCCACTCCCAAGGCAATCCCGAAACTGTCTGCCATTGAACACCCTATGAGGGTCACTATGAGTCGGATACCGACTCGACGGCACCTAACAACAACAACATTTCTTTCATTATATGTTTTTGGATCCCCACTTTCCAAGATAGTAACTTAGCAGGAAGACAGGATGTGGAAGAATTCAACTGATATGGGACAGATGGATGAGGAGGAAGGAATGCTGTGTCTGGCACCTACTCTGAGTCCCTAAACTTGTTTTGTTTCAGGGAAAAGCTTTCATTTTGCTACCTGTAGAAGTGTTCTTACATGTCAAGATTTCCTTACAATGTTTGGAGGGCTCTCACTTTTATTTCACCATCCCACTGCAGCTCCAATTGCAGAGGAAGTTTCCTGATTCTGGCCATTACTATCATCTCTGTAATGGCAAGTGACAATTTCATTCTTTCCATGGTGTGCAATGAAAAACATCATCTCTCCTCTGGTTGACCTGGACTGGTGGAAGCATGGCTTTGAAGGGTATATCATTTCCCAAGGCCTCTTCTCTGTCTCTCTCTGCTTCTGGCCATGATGAGGTAAGTAGCTTTGCCCCACCACACCCTTCCACCATGATGCTCTGCCTTGCCACAGGCCCAGAAACAAGAGAGCCAGCCTGCCCTGAACCAAAACCTCTGAAAACACAAGACAAAATAAATGTTCCCTCCCTGGTTTATCTCAGGTATTTTGTCACAGTGCAAAAAACAAAACAAAAACAAAACAAAAACAAACAAAAAAAACCAAACAACAACAACAACAACAAAAAAAAAAAAAAAAAAAAAAAAAAAAAAAAAAAAAAAAAAAAAAAAAAAAAAAAAAAAGAAGAAAGAAGA